>BPLR01016258.1:0-56556 GCA_021605095.1 Caerostris extrusa | reverse complement strand
GCTTGTGCTAGGTTGGATGCATATATCTCTGTTACTCAAGTCACTGGTAACTTCAAATCCCACTGGCTTATCTAATGAAACTGTTATCTGCAATAAAGAATAAAAAACAGTTCCGAATTTGCTTCAGATAAAATGGGAAGTAATATAAAATGTGAAAAAATACAGAGAAATTTCATTTTCATAAGATAAATGCTGGTATTTTTAATGAATTTTTAAATTTTTAATTTATGTGTTAATCAACAGGAAAAAAGAAGAAACTTACAAAAGACAAATTTTACTCATAATTTTCCTGTTACAATTAGAATATCTAATTATGTTATGAAAGACTTAAATATACTTTTGCAAACTTTAAATTAAACAAAACACTTATGAAAGTTTTAAAATTTGAAATAATTTACCTCAAACTTTATCTTTTAAAAAATTTCCTTTAGAAATTATATACCTAAGTGTAAAAGTATGTACAATCAAGTTTTTAATCATCATTTAAAAACACAAAACTGATTTTGTTTAAATTTCTTCAAATTCATAGATACTTTGAAACGCTGTATTATAAATAAATCCTAATTTATACACTAGCGTAAAATAAAAATCGCATGCTGCTAAATGAACGAAATTTGGCGGGCAAATTTGTACGTTAGATTGATAATTGAATCGTTGTCTTTTTTTGTGCTGTCATTTTTTATCACTATTCCATAGGTGCACTTTCCTACAGGATAACATTCATCTCCGTACCGTTACTATCACAAAAAAGTGCTGCACAGAGAATCGACATGTTTACCCTGTTTTTGCGAGAACACTAGATATGGGACATTATTGGACGACAAATCAAGCTAATCCGCTATTAGCACGAACTATTTCTGATTCAAATAATCAAATGCAACAGGCACCAAACTCCCTACCAAATGATAGTTTAAAAAACTAAAAACACTCTTTTATTAATCAAACTGTAAAAAATAATTGTTAACATAAGAATAAAATTACTGACGAGAAAATGAATGTCACTGTTCTAAAAGCGTGGGGACTCGATATCAATCGTTATAATTTTTCACTAGTTTCATTCCGAAATGCAGAATTAGTTTAAAAATGTCATACAAAGCACCCCACGTTTTTAGAATAGTGACATTCATTTTCTCGTCAGTAATTTTATTCTTACGTTAACAATTATTTTTTACTTTTAGTATGATTAACTCTAAAAGCGTGTTTTTTAGTGTTTTTAAACTATAATTTTTTCAGTTTGATTAACTCTAATAGCGTGTTTTTTTAGTGTTTTTAAACTATAATATTTAAATGAGGTCGCGGTATGGAGGACTGGAACTATAGTTCTTACAATAATTTAATTGTGAGTAAAACAAAGGCTAAATGTGAATATGTCGAGCCAGCCAGGATTCGAACAGAGAATCTCCTGATTCGTAGTCAGGCCTGTTGTGCCACTGTCCACGTAGGTTTGAATATGTTAGGTACTTTCATTCTACATGGGTAAAATTGCTCTTCATAAGTTAAAATAAAATCACTCATCCTGGCGATCCCTAATCATGATGAGATAATAAACTTATTAAAATATTTTAGTGTCGTCGGTCCTTGATAAGTGTACAACGTTTAAATTGAATCTGATCGCTTAAAGTAGGGCAAAATCGCCCCCAAAGAATCAGTTACAAACAAGCATTCAGGTGAAACTAATAAAAGCGTATTAAAAATGACACACTGTATTGGCACGAAGCAACGCGTGATTGCATTTAAAACTGTGGAGATTATAGTGCTAATTTATGTTCCCCCATTTCACATTTTCAATGGTGCTTCTCGCACATATTTTAGCCTAGAATATTGAAACTTTGTTGTTGTTGTCGCTTATCCTCTTGATTTAGAATCCTAAACCAAGTCAGTAGATCATGCTTGATCAATAGATCGTAAACGGTCCTTCCCTCATTCAATAGTTGCCTCACAGAGGCACCAATACAATCGATGAGATCAGAGGAGACGCGATGGTCGAACAATGACAAAGGGTATATGTCTTCTCGTCTCCATTGAAGGTCAAACTCTTAGTGTGGCCAGTCCTTTTAGTCTAGCTAAAGCCTTTTGAGCAGATCTAGGACAGGAGGTCTGCAAGGACATACCAGGATATTTAGCGGTGTACCATGCATGAATTGGTGGCGACCTCCAAGCGGTATTCACTCTAATTAAAGTCATGGAATGAACCTCTGAAGCTAACATATTGGAAGAAGAGAGCTTTGGGAACTTCGCAACCTTCGCTAGCGAGGAGTTGAAACTTTAATCACATAATTAGTTATCCAGACAAATTCTTCATTAAATTTCGTTTCTCTAAGCCAGAGGTGGCAAACCTTTCTGGAAGAGGGCTAGTATTTAAAAAAAATTGTCCAGACCACTTCCAATTTTTCCAACATACTAAAGAGGAAAAAGGTGAAAAAATGCTATTTATATCCTGATTATGGGATGTTTATGCAATTATGGGGATTTACTCAATTATGGGATTTCATTTTCCACCTATGTATTTTTGGTACTTACGTATTAACGCTACCTTGACTACAGATTTGGCGGTTTTAAGTGTCGCCAATCTAACAGCTAAGATTTCGCGGCTTTTAAGTGGCGCCAGTCTAACAGCTGCAGATTTGCTGATTTTTGACGCCATTTTTAGTGCTACGCAAATGCGTATTTGGGATTTGCCAGAAACAGAACAAGATGCAATTTTATTTTTCAGGAGCGAAATATTTTACCAGAAAAACGAAAATGTCCCAATTCCCATGACATGAAACTTTATTTTGGTAAACGTGAGTTTTGGAAATGCAATTTCAGTCTGTGTGCTTATCATCTGGGGCTTAGAAAAGACAACTGTTTTGAAGGAAGCAGAATTTTAAAAACCGCCAAATCTGTAGCTGCGGTTGGCGTTCAAAAGATAACTGAATGCGCGTGCGAACAACAAGATTGCTCTTTATTGGCGCAACTGTATCCAAGGTAGCGTTAATACGTATAACGTGTAATACGTTAATACCGTATTTTTAAATAGACATTCTTTTATAGAGGTTTCTCAATTTTTTCTCATTATAAAGCACAAATTTGAGAATTTTTAGATACAAAATAATTTTAAATTACTATTGGATAGCATTTTTATGTAATTTAATTATAAACAGAATATTAACGAAACTGATTATTTTCAGTAAACGTTAAAATATTTAAATTTAGTTCGTACATTTAGAAATTAAAAAAGATTTTTTTATTATATGTTACAATGCATTCAAAAATGATAAATTGCAATTGTTCAGTGCTGCAACACTTATAGAAATGATTAATTACAAAAAAAGTGTTTACTTACTGGTAAGGCAGCATCAGCATAATTGAATATCGAAACTACTACAACGAATTCTTCTCCTCTGATTACACTAGTTGGTAGAGTGTAAGATATAAAGAAAGGTTGGAATCCTCTGATTGATGTTGTATTTGATATTCCGAGTCCATCTTGGGCATTAATGCATACTGCACGGCCATCCCATTCAGTTATAGTATCAGGAAGAGTTTCCTTTCCTACAAACACTCCATTAGCACTAAAATGAAAACAAGTAATATAAAAAAAAAAAAATTTTTAAGTGAATTCCTACTTTTTTTCACTATGTTGCAGAAGGTCCTTTATAAATAATTTTCATGCATTTTTTTAAGTTATCTTGCGGCATCTATTGGTAGATATATGCAACTTAAATCTAAAAAAAAAAAAAACTAAAATTAATTAATTAAATTTAATTACTGAATTAATATTTGAAAAAACTGTATTAGCATCAAGTGTCATCCACTACAAGTTAAAAAAAATATATTTGAAATTGAGTGGATGAATAAAAAGTATTTTATTAACAATTGAAAATTTGAACAAGATATATATAGGGAGAGTGTGAATTAATAGAAGGAATTGAAAAATAGATCTCAGACTCGTGACCTTTCGATGATGTGTGCAGTTAATGTTTGTGATATTTCAGTCTAATGGAATCCATTATTCTCAGTACTTTCAAAAACGATAAGACCTATGATGTTGTAACATCATTAGACTGCTTCTGGTTCACGTTCTCTAGAATTGTCTTTCAAATGGCATGTAAATGTTGGGCTATTACTCTTGGACATTATAACTCCTCAGCCTATACTAGACCTATAACGATTTCAAGAAGAGGGCCACTTTCAGGATCATGGGAACATTTTTTAATTTTTATTTACATATAAATATTTTAATTTGTGTATATATATATATATATATATACATAGTCCAGTCACATTAATGTGGCCACCTGTCAAAAGCCAGAATATACACTCTTGTATATTCTGGCTTTAAGTGGAGTGTGGAATGGGGTATTAAGTGGTATTTAAGTGGTATTAAGTGGAATTCTTTATACACATTCCACTACAATGTGCTGTCACCTGCCTTTTTGTGAATGGTTATTTCACGTTGACGTAGAAAGTAGGTGGTGGTCACATTAATGTGACTGGGCTGTGTATATATCTATATAAATACAGAACTCTGATTTATTATACAAAAAATGAAAAAATATAAATATAAATTTCATCACAAGTGCACGATTAAATCACAAGTACAGTTCGATCGGTTACAATCCGAGGTCGGAGATTTTCAGAGTTCTAGAGTCTACGTCAAATCTATTTATCTAGAGTCTGCGGCAGACTTTAATTATCGCAAGGCGTGATACACGAAACCACAAGGGTCTCACTTTGAAAACAGGCGGAAACTCTGCCCTGTTCAATCACTTCAGAGAACAAACACCACTTCTTATTGACTCGTCGTAGAGCTTTCCCTTTCTTCTCCAAAAACCTCCTTTAAGAAAATCCGTCAAGCGTGTGGGAGGGGATTTTCCTCACTTTTAATTGGAGTGGACATTTTCTCAGCTCATGGTCCATCACCACAACTCATTTTGTAGTACACATTCTATCTGTAATTGTTTCGGCCTGTGAAGGTCATACAGACAATCGCTAATTTCTTGAGTCTAATTATACATGGCACTGAATAACTTCTATCAGATTTGAATGACAATGTGTTCTCATTAAAAGTACACTAATTGCATGTAATATAACTGCTGCACCCATAACACTGCTTATCTGCTGTCAAATTTGAGTGATGGGTTATTATTATGTACTTGTCAAAGAATATACATTTCATTCTCCTGGGAATGAAATGCCACCACTCTTCCTGTGAGAAAATTGCTACAATATCAACCTAGATGTCTGAATGATTGTATGTTCTGATAATCAGTGATCAGTTAAGGATCGTAGAATACTAAGTGGAATACGAGGTATGAATGTGTCTAATATGGTACGGATGTACGATTGTGACACTGAAAATGAGATTCAATCAAAAATTTTCCATCATCTCTTGAAATATGATGGAAAATCTATCAGAAAATAATAATTATTGATTTTTTACGTTACTTTAATCAAATAAGTTTGGTGATAATTTTTAGGAAAAATGCATAATGGTAATTTAATATATAATATGCAAGCTAAATTATATTATAGATATTTTGTTTGTTATGGATTTGGAAATTTTATTCACCTAGTATATACTCATGAATGATATATTGATAGGCTATAATATATTTAGAATAAGAAAAATGTTAGATGGAACTGAAAATTTTCCATCATCTCTTGAGATATAATGGAAAATCTATGAGAAACCTAATAATAATTGATTTTTACGTTACTTTAATCAAATAAGTTTGGTGATAAATTTTTAGGAAAAATGCATAATGGTAATTTAATATATAATATGTAAGCTAAATTATATTATTGATATTTTGTTTGTTATGGATTTGGAAATTTTATTGACGTAGTATATACTTATGAATGATATATTGATAGGCTTAGAAAACTTAGAAAAAGAGAATTGTTAGATTGCCTTCATCAGACAAAAATTATTTATATAAATCTTTCTCATATTTTATTAGTGATTTTTTTAGCAGTATTCACTGAGATTGAACCAAGAATAAATGAAACATAACCATATTAAACAGCAGTTCACAAAAGGTTTATCTTCATTTAGATACTGAAGACAATCATTGCCTCCACTCGACTTTTTTTATAAATAACCTATTTCTTTTAACCCTATTTTTTTTTAAATTAAACTAGTACATACTTTTATGAATGATATTATTACAGGCTGAGAATACTTAGAATAATGTGGATTGTCTTCATGAGATAAAAAATGATTCATGTAACTCCTTCTCATATTTTCGTAGTGATTTTGTTAGCAGTAATTACTGAACTTAAACCAAGGTTAAACGAAACAAAATCATATTAAACATCAGTTCACAAAACGCTTATCTTCATTTAGATACTGAAGGCAGTTATTAAGATGTTGAAGACTATCATTGTTTCCACTCGACTTTTTATAAATATTGATCACGAAATTAATTCTCATTTATTCCATTCTATAAAATGAAACTCCTCGATTTAAATATGACTTCTCAATAGCATTCTTCTAATTAAATAATGATTTTTAATAAAGAATTGTAGAAAAATCATATATTTATCAAAATATCAAACATAAAATTGTTTAATATTTTTGATTTACCAGAAATCGTATTCTAAATTATTTTAAATTAATTACTACTGTGTCCAAAAAGTAAGACCAATTTTCAATTTAAAATTCCCGGGGCTTGTAGAATTTCAATTTTTTTCTTTTTCAAGTTGCTGGCACTGTCCTTGACATCTGTGTGAAATTTCCCATCAAAATATTCATTAGTGTTTGAGTTACGCTTGGCTTTGTGAGACGCTATAACTGATTCCGGCAATTTTTGAAATGTCTGAATTAATTGACAAAAGGACTTGCATTAAATTTTGTTTGCGGAAACTTATAGAATGTTGCAGAAAGGCATTCGATGAGCATTTCTATATCGGAAAGAAATGTTTATAAGGGGTATCAACCGTTCAAAGAAAGCAGAGAACACGTTGAAGACGAAGAGCCTCTGGTCGACCACCCACATTAACGACGAAGCTCACGTCCAAAAATTAAAGATTTGGTGCTTGCAAACCGTCGATTTACAATTAGAAACTTGCTGATGATGTTGGAATTTCAAAAGGATCGGTCAATTCCATTTTGGGTCTCAAACGCCAATTCTCGATTGTTACAGAAAACACCGAATGCTCCAGCTCACACTGCATTGATTCTTCGTGACTTTTTCGCCAAAAACGAAACCTATATCGTTCCACAACCACTGTATTCACATCGTGCGACTTCTGGCTATTCCCTAAACTCAAAAGACCACTCCGGGAACACCGTTTTGAGTCGATTGAAGAGATTCAACGTGAATCGCCGAGCGTTTTGAAGGTCATCCCTGCCGATGACTTTTTAGCATGCATTGAGGACTGGAAAAAGGTTGGCATAAGTGCATTGTGTTCGGAGGTTGATTACTTTGAAGGCGATGAAATAAATTTGAAGAATAAATAAAAGTTTTTTTGAAAAAAACAATAATTTGTCTTACTTTTTGGGCACCTTTGAATGAAAATAATTTTATAATTCGAAAATACTTACTCTGTCATTTGCAATTTGAATAACCATGTGTCAGGGAATTTGCTTCTGACAGCTACAGCAGATTGAAGAGGAATTACTATTTTACTCACTCTACCATCAGGCGCAGTACCAGGACCCGCCGGGGCTAGCTGAATCGGTCGCCCAGCTGTAAATAGTTCATTTTTAAGTAATTTTAAAGCAACTAAAAACTTTAAAATTCTTGAATATTACCATAATAGTTGAAAATTTCGAAATTTTATTACATCAAAGACGTGAATAAAAATGCAAGCAGAGCAATTTTAATAAAATAAAATAAAATTAATTAATTTTATTCTTTTTAAAATTTAAGTTGCATATATCTCCCAATAGATGGCGCCAGATAAACTTTAAAAAAATGAATGAAAATTATTTATAAAATACTTTCTGCAATATAATGAAAAAAAGTAGGAATTCCCCTTAAAATAATTTTTTTTTATATTACTTGCTTTTTATCAGCATAAGAATATTCAACTAAAATAATGCTCAAAATTTGAATTTAATTTTGTAAGGGTACTTTTATAGAATTACTTTTTCATATATTTTTATTATGTACACAATGTCAGAATGTGGGCTAACTAATGAATGTACATGTTATAATCTTTAACATTTTTTAACTGCAGTGATTTACCTAACTGCAGTAATTACCTTATTGAAACCAGCCTCCCGATAGATTCCAAAAATTATAATTAAAAGAAATCAGCTACTTTGGTACAATGTAGTAATATCAAATATATGTTTTAATATGTTTTTCGTTGTAGAAACCACGCCAAAACAGGAAAAAAGAAATTCATTTCAATAGTTCTAGCTGAAACACGATAAAAATATACCAGGTTCAAGCGCTGCATATGGACTGAAATTTTATTTTGATATATGAGACATATAAACAAACTTCCAATGAAATATTTCAGGAAACTTGGTTTGAGTCAACGTGAAGAATTTAAATTCTTTTTTTTTCCTGTTAAGTAATTCGTTAAGTGAAACTATATTTAATAGCAGATTAAATAAAATTGCTCAAGCTTGATGAATGCAAATTCATTTATATATTCCAATAATTAATTTATTCTTTATTATGTCTATTCTTTAAAATCTTTATAATATCAATCGATAAAAGTCCAAAAACTATAATTAATAGAAATCAGTTGGTTTGGTACAATGTGGTAAATGAAATATATGTTTTAATATGTTTCCATTGTAGAAATCATGTCAAAATATTGAAAAGAAAATGCAATTGAATATGTCGAACTGGATCACGATAAAATATACCAGATTCAGCTGCTGCATATCGACTGAAATTTTATTTTGAGATATGAGACGTATAAACAAACTTCCAATGAACTATTTCTTGGTTTGAAATACGAACAACGTGAATAATTCAAATTCTTTAGTTTTTCCTTTTAAGTAATTCTTTAAATGAAGTGGTCTTCAATTGCAGATTATACAAAAATGCTTACGCTTAATGAATGAAAATTCATTCATATAATCAATATTTAATTTTTTAAAAATGTCTAATTCTTTAAAAAATCCTTATAATATCAATCGGCAAATTTCAAAAACTATAATTAAAAGAAATCAGTTACTTTTTGGTACAGTGTAGTAAATGAAATATATGTTTTAATATGTTTCCATTGTAGAAATCATGTCAAAATATTGAAAAGAAATGCAATTGAATATGTCGAACTGATCACGATAAAAATATACCTGGACCTGGAACTGCAGCTGCATATGCGACTGAAATTTTAGGTTTTGGAGATATGAAACATATAAACAAGGTCTACAAAGAAATATTTCTTGGCACTTGGCACAACGAAATGTAATATAAGCCTTCCATTGTAAATATAAAATGAGGAATTCAAATTCCTTAGGTTTTTTTTTCAGTTTTCTTTAAATGAATTTAGCTCACACTCTCCTATATATATCTTGTTCAAATTTTCAATCGTTCAATGAATGAAAATTTTTATTCATATAATCAATATTTAATTTTTTAAAAATGTTTTTTTTTTTAACTTTTTAAAATCACTTATAATATCAATCGGCAAATTTCAAAAACTATAATTTAAAGAAATTAAATTACTTTGGTACAATTTAGTAAATGTAATATGTGTTTTAATAAGTTTCCTATATCTAGAAATCATGTCAAAATATTGAAAAAGAAATGCAATTAAAAAATGAATGAAAATTATTTATAAAGGAGATAATTGAGTAGAATAGAGTGAAATAGAGTGAAAAAAGCAATGCAGTGAAAAAAATCCTTAGTACAATCGGAAATTGAATTAAAAGAAATTGGCTTAAAATTTTTTTTAATATTACTTGTTATAAGAAAATTAAAAATTTAAAACAATCCAATGAAAATTCTGGCAACAAAAAACATGAATATATTTTCATAAGGACTTAAAATTTGTATTTAAGAATTTAAATTAAGGAAATGAATGAAATGCTTCAATATACAACAATCATACCTGAAAATCAATCGGCAAATTGCATAAGAATCTTCATAAGATGACGAATAACCAATTGGACGAATATTGGCATTTTTTCCTGACAGATAAAAAGGTAATTGTAAAGAAATGGAAACATGCAAGTTACATAAAAAATGAAAATACAATACAAAAAGCTTATTAGTCAAGAACTATAATTACTGAATACGTTGACACCCTCTGACAAAAATAATATCAATAACCCATTGGACATATAATTTTTTTATGAAAGCTCTTCATATATGCAAATTAAAAAAATTAAAAACTTACAAAATCTTATATGACATGAGTTTTAATAAGTTTGACATGTTTTAACTATTAATTAAATGAAATAAAATTTTTGATTTTTGTCACCATGCGACCTTCTACAACTGAGAGAACAGTTCTGTTTTCTTGGCGTTCAGCTAGAAATGGTTCGTCCCTTTTGTAAAATGAATTTGTATTTAATTCGATTATACAAAAATGCCCTAAATGCGCTTCTAATCAATGGTCGTTTATTTTTAAAATCCTTTTAGCAGTTCGTCAAATTTCCTATAGAAAGAAATCATTATTTGGTAGTAGCAAATCCTACAAATATGCGTTTAACCTTGTAATAAAAATATAAAGTTTATGTCCTAAATTTTGAAGTATTTATTTAGGCAACGCTATTTTTTATGAATTTTAATTCAGTTTTCACTTTAGTATAGATCTTATACAACTTGCTGAAAGATAAAAAATTTAAAAAATCCTTTATAATATCAATCGGCAAATCCATTTGAAATAAAAGTATTTATTGCCTCCTCAATTAAGTTTGACTTTGCCTTGTCAACTGAATACTACCTCTCCATACTGAAATTTTACTTTTGAGATATGAAACATATAAACAGACTGCCTCCAACTAGCTGATGACTGATCTATTTTTATTTTTATCTTAACCCTTTGTATTTAATTACATGTCAAAATAGTGAATAAAATTTTATAGCTCAATTAAATATGGAAATGTAGAAAATTTCATGTAAAATTAAAGTGGAAAAAGAGGAAATTAGCTTTGTATAAAGTTAGTCAAATAAAATTTTTATATTATTTATGAACATTATTCAGTAATATAATCGTTACACAAAAATCTGTATTTTATTTAAAAAAGCACCAAGAGAAAATAGGTTTGAATATATTTCTTATACAATTTGTTTATAATATAAAGTAAAACTATAATTAAAAGAAATTTATATTGAAGAAAATATAAAATTAATTGTTTAACATGATTGTTTAGTCCCATAGGAATGTTTTTTGCAAAAATATTTTTGTGGGAAATGAGTTGTTTCTTATCAGAAATTGAATAAACATTTGCTTTTGCATACCGGCGAATAGTTATAAGTATACCAAGAATTGCAAAACTAAAGGCGTTGATGAGAGGAGGACATTGCCTTCAAAGAAGAATTTCATTTGTAAAAATTAAGACTATTTATAAGAAACATCACAAAAAAATAAATAAATAAATAAAATTACATAATTAAAATCACTCAAAAATTAAATTTATTACATTATTTTCATAAATTTTTCAGCTATTTTTTTTTATCAAAAAATAAGTAAGCCTAAAGTTATAAAGAAATATTTAAAATACTATTACCAACCTGGTTGAGGTTTGTTACTATAGCAGAGGTTTGAACTGTAGTATCCGGGGTCATACAAGTCTTCAATGAGTTCGAAAACCTTCCAGAATGGCAGAAAATATTGCAAAACATTCAATTAATTATTCGATAATTTTTAAAAAGAACAAAATTTGAATTTAGTTAATCGGTAATTTCGTTACCTTGTCTTGTGATAGTTGATCACTTGAATCAAGAAGTGAAACACTTTTGTCTGTCACTTTAATACCGCAAAGGGAATTGGGGGAAGATGTGATTTTCAAGGAAGTTGGTGTTCCTGGTTGTTTAACTTCATCTTTGAATTTTAAATCAACCTAAATAATTAAAACAACAGAAATAGGTTATATTTTTTTTTTTATGAAATATTTTTTTTTTCGGAAACATTTTTTAGAACTTTAAATTTAAAAAAAAAATTTATTTTCTTAATTTATCAACTGTTTTTCAATTCCTTCTATTAGCTCACACTCTCCTATATATATCTTGTTCAAATTTCCAATCGTTAATAAAATACTTTTTATTCATCCACTCAAGTTCAAATATATTTTTTTGAGCTTCAAATGGATGACACTGGATGTATCTACCAATATATGGCGGTAAATAAACTTAAAAAAAAAATCAATGAAAATTATTTATAAAAGGATTTTCTGCTTAACAGTGAAAAAAAGTAGGAATTGACTTTAAATTTATTTTTTTTTATATTACTTGTTTCATTGTTATGATGGCTTATTGCTTAGTGCTAGTCTGTGATTAGACTCAATAAAAACACATAACAAGTTAAACAGCTTTATCTTGCAAAATATATTTTTCAAGGCATCAAAAATCAGATTAATAAGTAAATATACCTGACAGATTATCTCAACAATCTCATATGGAATATATCAAATAAAAACATTTTTAATGATTCACAGTGATTTAAGACCACTTATCATTAAGCGCAATACTATCAGATTTCTACCATTAAATAAATTAAATGTTAATAACATTTAAACAATAGGAAAAAATTTCGTTATGTCATAAACTTTTAGATTTGGCATTATTTAACATATAGTAAGCTTTTACAAAACACATAACTCTTCATGTAAGATATAATAAGTACCTTATTTTGGAAGCATTTTTCGACTTGAATTTTCTGAGAATCTGCAACTGTCTCCCTATCTTCTCTGACATAGAACACCAGCAGTGTGAAAGATGGGGACAAGGAAGCATTCACGCTCAATGGAATACGCACTTCTCCAATAGGTGGAACATACCTGTTGAAAATTGTGTATTATGTTCTGTTTAAAAAGCACCTTTAAATCCACAATTAATTAAAATTAATTGACTCAATACCAAATTTATAAATTGTCAAATTAATTGACTATTTTTTATATCCCTGTTGTTAAAATTTATATTAAATTAATTTCAAATAATAAAATTTATATTTCAATGCATATAATTTTCTTGGAATTTAAAAAAAATATATAATTTCAAATATATGCAAATTCAAATTTACAGAAAATCCCTAAATTTTTACTATAGTAGTTAACTTATTTTTTAATTAACAAGCACTGATATTGTAACTTCCTGATTAATTAAAAAAATTTCTATATTAAACTGAATAAGAAATAAAATTAAACAATTTAAATCCCTTAAAACATACATAGAATATTAATTAAAGAGTATAAGGAATGTGTTCACTTAATTGTCGATTTCATCTTAGAATGTAAATAGTACAATTTTTTTAAAAAAGAAGCATTTTTGTTTCCCTTCATATTCTTTTTAACTTTGAGCTTAATTCTGTGATACGCTTTTAAGACACTTTAAATTATTTTTAAATGTATGATAAACATTAAAAATATTAGAACTATTATTTAAAGATAATGAAACAAATTTAAGGTTCACCGGGCAAAAATGTTTACAAGCACTCCAAGAATTTAAAACTTTTCCAACATATAATATGACTATGCTCCATCATATGATAATATGACTATGACCATCGTGTTCTTCACTATGTAATAGGTAAAGAATTCGCAGCATTTAGTGCAAATTGGTATTCTATCAAAAGGAAAGCTTACAATATGAAATCAAAAATTGTTTCAATTATATTGTGTTGCTCCTTTATTTAAAAAGTAATAAATTAATACAGTTATTGAAAACTAAATGAAATTTAATTGTTAATTTAAAACTGGGTATAAATCTGTCCTCCACATATACTTTTATTTCTTGTTACGAAAAAAAAAAAAAGTAGATTTTGTATAAAAAAAAGCAGTGCTTTCCTTTATGTGTATGTTGAATTATTCAATACAGTTAAGTCAACACTTCAAAAGTATTCATAGGCTTTCCTTAACTGTATGTGACCTATATAATCAATATACTATAGTTAAGTAATGCACTTGAATTTATTTTGAGCATATACCTGGAATCCCTTGCGCTTGGGCATAAATTCTCATTAGAATCATCATCCTCTGATGATGATGAAGGAGACTGGTCTGGTTCTGGAACAACTTGAACTTCCGAAGAATTGATGAGTTCATTGTCATTTTCATATTTGTTTGAGACATCGTCTTCTATGTTAAAGTTCACGTCTTGCGTACCAGAACTTACTATTTTACCCAATCTTAATACCTGATATGTCAACTTGAAATGTGTGCTTTTCTTAGCAGTGAATAGAAGTTTAATATCCTTTTGTGTACCACAAGGAATAGGGCTGTTTATGGTTTCTAACTGCATGAAATTTCCGGATGGAGAATAAAAGGGATCTAAGAATGCACTGGTTGACGGATTTCCCACATCATTTGCATTCGCATACTTTAACGATCTTGCCTAAAAAAAAAAAAGTTAAAGTTCCATAAAACATTACTAGAAAATAATAATTTTAAAAACTGGCAATAAGTTATTTTTATTATAATTAATTCACATATGGCTGAGTGTCTAGCGCCTGGCGCTCGGTGCCACAGGTTTCGGGTTCGAACCCGGCGTTGCCATGGATGTTTGTAGTGGTTCGAACCACTTTAAGCCGTAGGTCCCGGTCTCCTATGACTGTAAGAGCGTCACGGAGCCAAAGTCAGACTTCTACCTACGGGTGCTCCATCCCACAGAAGCTGCTTCCTTCCCTTCAATCATGAGTACGTATGAGACTCGTGGGCTTGGCCAGCCAAGTGGTATAAGAAACAACAACAACAACATTTTTTTTCAATTTATTTAATTCCTACTTTTCCACTTTTTAACAATTTATCTGAAGCAAAATCTATGACATTCGAATAATTGACCCCAAAATATCGGTAAAATTTATGATTTCTGCAATCTATAAAATAATTTGTCTCTACCCCAATCCACGTAAAAAGTAAATTACTTTTTATATTATTTTTTATAGCAATTATCTACGTTAGAAAAATAATTACTACATTGTAAAAATGCTAGAACCAAACTAATGCAGTGTCAGAAGTCAATAACTAGATGGTTCTTTGATTTGGTATAATCTTGCAAACAAAGGAAAATGATTAACATAATTTAATAACAGAAGAATGATCCATTATTCAGTTGATAATAAAAAATGAATTTGTTTTTAATTTTAAATGTATTAATGTAATTGAAGAGAAAATATATATCATTTTCATAATGCATAAAGCTAGCATAATTAATCATTGGTATGAAAATGGCATTTTCCCATTATCTAAATCAGTATTAACTATTAGTAAATGTTTTCAAAAGACTGTTATATTATGAAAAAATACATTAAATGTGATATATTATACAATTTGATAAGTTTTAATTTAATTAAATTATATTAAGTCTCGATGTTTCAGAAAAGAATTGCATTTTTCAATTAATTTAAATATGGATCTGCTACCAATAGTCTCTGAAACTTTATAAATTATTCATCATTATTGTAAAACATTATTTACCCATTGTTTAATTTGTAAAACCTTAACGATGCATTATTTTAATTTTAAAATTTAAATTTCCACCTGTAATTTCAAATTTCTATTTACTTTATATCGAAGAAGGCAAATAAAAAAATGCTAATCAATGATACTTAACTTTAATTTAATTAAGGGAGCTTCTATGACAATTCAGATTAATGCTGGTCATATAACAAGGTATTTTTTAAGAATTTTAAATATCTCTATTTTAAAAAATGGATACATATATTTGAATTAAATTAGGTATTTCCCTTATTCCATTCGAAGGATAAAAATAGTAAGAATATGAGGGTGATTCAAATTTTTTATAAAAATTGTGTTGATTTGACAAGGAATTACAAAAATTTATGCTACAGCCAGGTACCACTCATTTATACATTTATACGGGTCACGGCTACCATGCTGAATATGCCGGTTCTCGTTCGATCACCGAAGTCAAGCATCATCGGGCGCGGTCAGTACTTGGGTGGGTGACCACCTAGAACACCGCGTGCCGTTGGCATTCAAAATTGCAGCCTGAATGGCCGAGTGTCGGCGCTCGGTGCCACAGGTTTCGGGTTCGAGGCCCGGCGGTGCTATGGATGTTTGTAGTGGTTCGGAATCCACTTTAAGTCGTAGGTCCCGGTCTCATATGACTGTAAGAGCGTCACTGAGCAAAAGTCAGATTTCTACCTACGCGTGCTCCATCACAACAGAAGCTGCTTCCTTCCCCTTCAATCCTGAGTATGTATGGGTTCGTGGGCTTGGCCTAGAAATGTCTGCCAAGTGGGATAAGAAACACCACTCATTTTCCCATTTAAAAATTCGGGAAAATAATCTTCTTTTAAATAGACCTTGTAAACATTTATTAACATTAACATCTGTTTTTAGGGCCTTAATGGCAGAGTGGCTAGCGCTTTGGCGCTCTGTACCACAGGTTTCGATGCGTTTCCCGGGCGGTGACATGGATGTTTGTAGTGGTTCAGAATCCACTTCAAACCGTGGTCCCGGTCTAACATGACCGTAGAGCATTGTGGGAGGTATTGTTACTCTGCGTCCGTTGCTTATCTTCAAGCTACAAGCACCTTCTGGGTAGTGCTAAGTTAGTAACGTCTGTGCAGCGCTTTTCTTAAGGCATCAAAGGGCAATTATTTAAGTGTTTGCCATCTGCATAAGAACAAAAAAAAAAAAAAAAACATTTGTTTTTAGTTTTTTAGATATCATTTTTAAAAATCAACCTTGCACTTAATTTAACTGATACTGTGTCAGCGTTTTGGGGACCCACGACGTATTTGATGATTCCTTTGATGTCAGAGGTAAAATTTTTGCAATTTCGCACTTCCTGCTGGCCAACCAAATGTCAATCTTTCGTTTTCTCGATATGTCAGCGCATATTTCTATTGATTCTCCTGCAGCTGGGGTGTCATCAGGATTGGAGACTGTAAGCTATGGGGAAAATATCCAAACATGAAAAAAGGAATAAAATTATATAAAGAAATATACAAATATTTTCACACACCTACACTTACTAAAAATACTCACTTTGCCTCTGTACGGTAAACCTGGTTTAAAGAACTTTCCGTGATTTTCTTCGGTGTTGAAACCCAGTTTGAGAGGTGAATAACTGCGTTGCAAGTATTCAGTTTTGTTTATCTGGACGCCTAGATAGTAAAAAAAAAATTTAAATTTAAATTTTAAACATGATTGATATATTAATTAATTAGATTTAATTTTTTAAAATAGAGGATGTTCAGAAATTATTAAACATATTATAAAATTATGTAAAAATATTATGAGGGATATAAAGGAAATGTGTTTAGTAACATGAAATTTAAATGGAAAATTCATACAGTTTCATGTAAGATCATTTGGATCTCGTAATGCCTATAAGCGATATTAGAATTTTAATCCATGTGTTGGTAAGCCCAGAGAAGTTAAAAATTATTAAAAGATACTGTTGTGATACTGTGTGTACTGTGAATACAATACACACAGTTATCACTTCAAAATACATTCTACAAGACGTTTGATTTTTGTATATTTCAAAATTAGAACTAAACATTTGATTTATTTCTAAGATTTAAAAAAAATAAATTTTAGTCTTGCTTCCTTCTATGCACTGGCAACAACGCTCCTTGTGGCGATCAGCAGAAATGGTCAGTTGACCTCGAGATTCTCACCAGAGAGGAAGTGCAGCGCAACCCCACGCTTTTGTTGAGAAACGTTTAATTTACAGTAAGAAATATATTTAATCCAACCCTGTGTATTAGTTGGCATATATACTGTCACCCAGAGGGAAAGTATCTTTAACGCACCTTGAGCGTACCTGAGTATCCAGAGTTTTCGACGTAGAAGTAGAATCCTTCCACAAATCTATAATTGTATGTATTTAAATACGTTAAATATTGTACCTTTTAATTGAAAGGGTGTGGGATTTGTGCGTGCCTCAATAACGCTGTGCGTGCCTCAAGTATTTAACCCAACCACATCCAGTTACAACCGGATGGCTCAACCTGCACACTGCAAAATGAGCTTAAATTCGAATTTGATTTCCATAATTCACTAAATGATTGTCAATACATGCCCATAAATGATTCAATACAGGATATGTTTATATAGTATTGTAATATGCTTAAAATTTCTGACACATAATGCATATTTGCTAAATTATTCACCAATTAAATAAGAGTTTTTCCTTTTTAATTGATGCTGTAAAAGTAACTAAATCCCATCACGTAAATATTTTTGCATCAATCTTACTTTTTAATATAGTGAATTATATATAAAAAAGGTGTTAAATTAATTTTATTTTTTGTTTATATGTAATTCTTGTCCTTTTTAATTGGAAAAAATTATTGTTTGTACAAAATATTGAATCCCACCAAAAGTTTTTATTACATATGTAAATATATTTTCTAGACGTAGTTCAGCAGAAAAAAGAATTTAAACTTCCTTTCTTGCAGATTTTTAATAGTAGTAAAACTAATATATAAACTAAAATTTTTAATTATTAATAATGTTTATATATTATTTATAAATAAAATTTGCTTATTAAAGAACATAGAATTTTAAAAGAAAAATAAAAGAAATTTGAGCTAGTTGTGAAGTTTAAAAATGATTCTTACCAGTTCCTTTTTCTATTACGTTTGCTTTTACCATGATTCTTCTATAAGTATAATATCCTTTTGGATCAATTTGGGAAACGTTCACAGTATAGTTGTAACAGCCATTCAACTGCAAAAGAATAAAAAATAAATGTAATCTACAAAAAAAATATTTAAAGAAAAAAAAAAAAAGAATTTACATTAAAGTCAATGGAAATTTAAAAGTAAATGATAACATTTTTAAAAAATGTTCTTTACAGGTATATTACATGAAAAAAAAAACCGGTTGTTTTAATTATTAACTATACCAAGAAACTTGTTAAACTTGAATTACAGATAAATAATTAAGTATTTTAAATAAGCACAATACAAATTATAACCCATGACTGATTTAAATTCTATTGCACATTTCTGAATTAAATCGTATCTATATATACACAGTCCAGTGACATTAACGTGACCACCTGTCAAAATCCAGAATATACACTCTTGTATATTCTGGCTTTAAATGGAGTGTGAAATGTGATATTAAGTGGTATTTAAGTGGTATTAAGTGGAATTCTTTATATTCACTCCACTGCAATGTGCTGCCACCTGCCTTTTGTGATTGGTTATTTCACGTCGAAAGTAGGGGGTTCACATTAATGTGACTGGACTGTGTACACTCAAGAGCCAAAACATTATGACCACACCTACATTTTGCTATGAACTCGCCTGGATGACGTGGAAGGCACGTGATCAGGGGGAAGTGGTATTTAACTGGTATTAAGTGGTGGTATTAATCCATGCCAAGGCGGGTTGAAGCTGTGTTGCGCGCCAAAGGTGGGCCAACTCGTTATTGACAGGTGGTCATAATGTTTTGGCTCTTGAGTGTATATAATTCACAGAATGCATTGCATTCACGTGCATTGTGGACAGCAAAAGTTAAAAAAAATACTGCTATTTTGCAAACTATATTTTATACTATAAAAATCAATAAAAAAAAGAACTTTAAAATCAAATTTATCTCGCTTTAAAAGACTTTTATCTATAAATTATTATATATCTGTATGAAAGATCTGATCTACCTATAAAAACCTATCTACATATAAAAAATTGACACATATTTTATTTTTCATTATTTATTTCTCTATTTTTATTGAAATTAGGAATGTAATTATTATAATTAAAATAAGTTTTATTATTTTGAAAGATATTTTATAAACTTGGAACTTACATCAACTGACTGTTGTAAAATTGGAGTCATGTCATACGAGGATTGGTATGAATAAATTTCTAGAGATGTGTTCAGATTTAATTTACCTACGACAGGCTTCCCATATGTGTATCTGCAAGAAAACATTTCAATGAGCAATACACTAAAGCCCAAATAAGCAATAAAGAATAATATTTTGACTCATATATATGCCAATTTTAGGATATAACAGTTGGGCTGACATGTTCGTAGGCTGACCCATAGATGGTTGCTACTAGTATTAAATGCATATGATTTTTAGTTAGCCCTAATCTTCAAAAGAAACGTGTATAAATTTGACGGCTGTTGCACTATTAGTATGTGAGTAATAGCATTTTAACTGAAGCCATTTTTGTTAGTTTGAAAAAATGGATGAAAAAGAATTTCGCGTGTTAATTAAAGCATTGCTTTTTGGCGAAAAAAACACTATTGAAGCCAAGGCTTGGCTTGATAAACATTATTCGGACTTTGCACCAGGAAAATCAATCGTAAAGGAGTGGTTTGTTAAATTTAAACGAGGCGATGCACGCAGTGCACGCCCCGAAAGAGGCTGTTGCCGACGAAAACATCAAAAAGTCCACAAAAATAATTTCTGATAACCGTAAAGTGAGGAGGATTGAGATAGCTGAGACCCTAAAGATATCAAAAGGAACGTGTTGGACATATCGTGATGAATATTTGGATATGCGAAAGCTCTGTTCAAAGTGGGTGCCGCGCAGAGTTCACAATCGACCCAAAACAACAACGAATTGATGATTCTAAGCAGTGTTTGGAGCTGTTCAATCGTAATAAACCCGAATTTTTGCGTCGATATATGACAATGGATGAAACATGGCTCCATCATTTCACACCGGAGTCCAATCGCCAGTCAGCCGAGTGGACTGCACGTGATGAACACTAAAAATGCTATAACTCACATACTAATAGTGCAACAGTTGTCAAATTTATACACGTGTCTTTTTGAAGGTTAGGGCTAACTAAAAATCATATGGATTTAATACTAGTAGAACCATCTATGTGTCAGCCTACGAACCTTTCAGCCCACCTGTTATAAAACATTTTTAAGGGGACAGGGAAGGAACAAATACTGTGAAATTATTCCAAAGGATAAATAAATGTTTCAAATTATAAGGTAATATAACGCTTATGAAATAATATGCTTTATATAATTTATAGTATTCAATAAAAAAAATCAAGTAGCATTTCATCGGTTATAAAAACAGTTTATCGTTTCAAACGAATTATTATGGTATTTATATCTTAATATTATATATAATTTACTAATTTCTCAAATAAAAACCACAAAGAACGAATAGGACTCTACAAAAAAATACAATTAAATTTCATAAAAATTATACAAAACTGGGGAAATAAAATGAGTTAATATAATCTAATCTGTAATAAATAAAAATAAACAAATCCTTATAGAATTACAATTTTTTTTGTGAAAAAAACAATAAATCTATAATACGCTATATAAATTTTACCTCTCTAAATATTTTGTTTTCACTCTAAATATTCTGTTGTAAATATTTTTATAACTTAATTTAAACAATGCAATAAAAGACAGTGTGTTTGAATTTCTATGAAATTTCAAAGAAACAATTATTTTTGCAAAGTATATTTAAATTCTAAATAACCAAATTTATTATTGAAATCGCACGTTTTTTAATACTTGAAAAAAAAATTTTGATAAAAAATTTCAAGGATAAATAATTAAGTTAATAATTTTTCAAGAATTTATCAACTTATTTATTTATATAATTTTTAAAAATTATATATAATTTAAATGTATCAATGAAGAAATATTAATACATAATATTACTTAGCACAAACTGATACTGGAATCATTTTTGCATTGCGTAGCACAAATGAAGGAAAGTTGATCGATACTTCGAATTTTGGAAGCCCTGAAAGAAGAAAAATTAAAAATGGTTTTATAAAAATCTATGCAGTATTTTTTTAAACTTAATTTTAATATGCATTTAAATATTGTTGGAATTTTTATGCTTTAGTTCGCGTCACGTGGTAGTTTTATAGAAATCGGAACCGATTCAGAACCGATTCAAAATTGCGCTGTTGCCGTGGAAACGGGCTGTTGGTTGCTGTGGAAACGAGCTGTTGCCGTGGAGACCAGCTGTTGCTGTGGAAACGAGTTGTTTTATTCTAAAAGGACTTTTTTTCTTCCAGTTTAGCTTTTGCCTTTAAGATGTTACCATCTACCCTGTATATCTTTGTAAATAATGCTTGTAAATAAATGAAGATTCCATAAATGTTTGAATGGATTGATCAATACTTCTCGAACCATCAGAAAGCTGCGGCTAATAAGAAAAATAGAACCACCGAATGAAAGAAATACGATAGTTGTAGTGACAAATATTAAGAAATTGGTTGTTTTGTAATCATGAATAAAATTTGATTAAGAGTAATCGTTAAAAGAATTTATTTTAATATGAAGAAATATGGTTATTTTGTAATCATGAACGCACTTAGATTAAGAGTAATCATTAAGAGTACTTATTTTAATATGCATTTAAATATGATGAAATTGGTTATAGATTGGTTAATTATTATTGAGGTAATATGAATGAAATTTGATTAAGAGTCGTGGGAATGAGGAAATGCACACGATTAAGTAACAGATATAGTAATCACTTCTCATACCGGATATGCCGGTATGCAAAATATCGCGATATAACAGACGACTTTGTCGATGAGATGTTTTTTTTTGTTGTTTTTTTTTAATGCATTTGAAATATTCAAATGTATGATATAAGGTTTGTTTTAACGCTCTACGGTCTTATCGTGCACACTTTGGGCTAAACAGATAGGGACCTACAGTTTAACTTGGATTCCGAATCACTACAAACATCCATGGCACCGCCGGGGCTCGAACCCGAAACATGTAGTACCGAGCGTCAGGCCGCTAGTCACTCGGCCATCTGGCTTCCTGGATGATATAAGGAGATGTGTTATACGGAGGATGCACTGTAATTGTAAATGCTTTCCAGGAAGCTGATTTATGATTGACTATACTTGTATAACACAAAATATAAAAATTAGAAATTTTTATATTTTTAAGCATAATTTTTAGAAAATTTTAAATATTTAAATTTTTAAATTTTTAAATTTTTTTTTTCTTCAGCTGAATATAATTCAATTGACTCTTTCATGTATATTTATACTATTTTGATTTTCCTTCTTTTAATAATATATTTTTATTTTTGTAATGAATAGTACCTTAAAACTGAAAGTTTTTCAAGTATCAAGAGAAAATAAAAATACAATCCTTTATTGTATACAATATCAAATTAAGCCTGATAATAGCCAACAGGTAACAGGTGCTAATAGCTAACAGGGAACAGGTGTTAATAGCCAGCAGATAACAGGTACAGTTAATTTTTTGATCATTTTCATTTTACCGTCGAAAATTACGACTACGGATTATAGGCCATAAAAAAAATTTTTTATTTATCAAAAATAAGTTCTCAGTATATTTGATTTGTAGTAAAAAAAGTTATGAAATTAATCTGTATAAATTTCGTAAATAAAATTATAATTTCATTAAACTGGTTTCTTTTATTTAAAAGTAACCTAAAAGTATTTCAGCTCTAAAAGTTTTCTTTTTAGCTTCTGTATATTATTATGCAATCAACTGATAATTCTTAAACCTAAATTACGTGCACTTGTCAACTATGTATTATTTCTTAATGTTTCTATGAAATTAACTTACTGTACTCTTTCACATCAAATGTTGTTGATTCTGTATCTTTGCCACTGGATACTGTGATTCTCCAAGACCCTTTTACAGGTTCGTCAGCAAGGAGGAATTTCAACTGAACCATACCTGCATCAGAGATCAGAAATACAATAAGTAATTTAGATGTAGCAACATAATAGATTTAAAAAAATCAATTAATTTAATAATTAATTTTTTAAATAACTGTCTATTATGGTACAGTAAATTCGACAGAAATATTTTAATTACGCCAAACTCAAGCAAATTTCATATTTGTGGCAAATTATATTTTCAGCAATATATATATTATAAATATATATTGATTATCATCAAGTTATGGTAATGATATATCATCAAAAGTTATGGTAATGGTATATCATCAAGAGTTATGGTAATGATATATCATCAAAAAGTTATGGTAATGGTATATCATCAAGAGTTATGGTAATGATATATCATCAAAAGTTATGGTAATGGTATATCATCAAGAGTTATGGTAATGATATACACAGTCCAGTCACATTAATGTTACCACCTGTCAAAAGCCAGAATAACCACCTTTGGCAAAGAGGACCGCTGCGAGGCGTGCAGGAAGAGAGTCAATTAGGTTTCTGAAGGTGTTCACTGGGATGCTGAGCCATGCCGACTCCAGTGCCATGGCCAGCTGCGCTAGATACGCGGTTGAGGATCCATGGCGCGAACAACCCGATCGAGGTGGTCCCACAGATTCTCGATTGGGTTTAAATCCCGGTGAGTTTGCTGGCCAGGGAGTACGGTAAACTCATCCTAGTGCTCTTCGAACCCCGCACATACACTGCGAGCTGTATGACACCTCACATTGTCCTACTGGTAGATGCCATCATTCTGAGGAAAAATAATTCGCATGTAGGGGTGGCCATGGTCCCAATGACAGATGCGTACTTGTGCTGATCCATAGTGCCTTCCGCAATGATGAGTATACTCAGTGAATGCCAGGAAAACATTCTCCAAACCATGATGCTCCCTCCTCCAGCTTGGATCCTTCCGGCAATTGTTACAGGATATTTGCTTTCAGACATTTCACGCCAACGTCCATCTATCCGGTGGATCATAAAACGTGATTCATCGGAAAAAGCCCCTGTCACCACTCTGTGGAGTCCAATTTCAGTACTGTCGTGCAAATTCCAGCCTACGTCGTCGATGAACAGCAGTCAGAATAGGTGCATTAACCAGGGCGTCTGCTGCTGAAGCTTCTGCGCAGCAACGTTCGCTGAACCGTTGTTGAGAATACACTCTTGGTGGCTCCTTGGTTCATCTGGGCGGTCAGTTGCTCAACTGCTGCTTGTCAGTTGCTCGTCTATTCGCCCGAACGCATCTCCGTAGCCTGTTCGCCTATGCCATCTATAGCCACCGCTGATTTTGGATAGTGCCATTTTGCCATGTATGGTATACTTTTACCACGGCGGCGCGCGTACAGTTCACAAAATTAGCCGTTTCCGAAATACTTCCACCCTTGGCCCGAAATCAATAATCATGCCCTTTTGGATGTCGGAGAAATCGCTAAGTTTCTGCATTACGCGAACGATTGAAATGCTTTCCGATGCCCTAGGACATTCTTTATATACACTCCACTGGAATGTTTTGCCACTTGCCTTTTGTGATTGGTTATTTCGTTGACGTCGAAAGTAGGTGGTGGTCACATTAATGTGACTGAACTGTGTATCATCAAGAGTTATGGTTCAAATATAAAACAGTGTCAATTCTTAATTAGTGACAAATTGCGGAATGCTGAATTTGCTATCTTGCTGTTTGTTCAGCAACTGAAATTCGGAAAAGAAAAGCGTTGTTTAAAGAAAAGATGTACACATAAAAATTGAAAATAAACCGAAACTGTTAAATCCTCTCCTGGAACTAACAATCGGATTAGAGTTGGCTTTAAAATTCAATTTTAGATTGAGATAAAAAAAAAAACGCCAAAATAATATTGCCCAGTAAACATAAAGTTCCACACAGTAAACAAAAGTTCCGTCTAGAACCACCAACTTTGGATGGTTATAAGAAGCGGGAGTGAAGTTTCACCTGAAACGTGCAATTTGTAAATCAAAACTTTATCCTCTCAATTTGACGCTATTCTAATTTCTTGCCCATTTATACCTCAATTTCAAACGCAGAGGATTCCGATATCCTTGACATTTCTTAATATGAAAACAGATAACTACCATTGTAGAACCTAATTTAATTCATATATAGAAAGAGGATTAAAATTGTATCAATAATTTCTAAAATTATACAAATTGTGCAGAAAAAAAGTGGAGTAATAATTATTAAATTATCTCCAGCATAGAAGCGATTTTTCGTTATATATATATATACATACAAATAAGGGAGATGTGACAATAAGAAAACGTTAATGTACAGAGATGATAATTTAGCTGTTTGTAATTGGTATATGGAAAGAACCTTGGAAACCTTCCTTATTAAAGATGGTAAATAATTACGAAACTGAAACATGTCCATAAAAGGTTGATTTCAGAAACTTCGCATTTTACCACTAAAAAACTAATTGCAATCTAAATTTCGTAATATTCTGCTCATATATTTCTTTCATAATTTTATTATTATGCCATTTAATAATGAATTAATATTTTTACTTACTTACACTGTTCTAGAGTCATTTTGTTAAATGGATAACAGTAGCAGTTTTAAGTACTTTGCTACTCTAAAGCCGAATATAATCTCAAAAAAGTTGCCCACCGGGCCTTTTTTGTAATTTTACAAATATGAAAAAAAATTTAAACTCATATTTGTGAAAATTGCAACACCATGAAGGACTTAAGCGAGTGAGCTGAAATTTTCAGGAAATGCAAATTAGCGCATGATATGCAAATGATTAGAATTTCAAATCCGTAGCGCATGCGTATGCTGAGCAGCGCCCTCTGAACGGCGGATGGATCGAATAAATAGACGGCTGTAGCGAGGCTTGTATTGTTATCGGTGGTTATCTGCTACTGGTAAACGTTAGCTCAATCGTTACTTATGCCTCTTCGACGAAAGAGAGCGAGATTTGAACAACTTACAGAGTTTGAAAGGGGGAGAATCATCGGCCTTCGTGAAGCTGGATTGTCTTATCGTGCAGTAGCCGCTCGTGTGCAGCGTAACAGCAGCACAGTGATGCGTCTTTGGAAACAGTGGACGGACGAGTGTCGGACAACTCGGAAATCCGGGAGGGGACCCCGAAATGTGACGTCAGCTCGCGATGATAAACACCCGGTCCGCATGGCGCTGACGGACCGTACAGCTTCCTCTAGACAATTGGCAGCACAGTGGTCAATAGCTACATGTGTTTCATTGTGTGCTTCATCAATTCGTAGACGTCTGCTGCAGCGTGGACTGCGCGCAAGGACTCCTTTATACAGGATCCCTCTCACGCTAAACCATCGCCGCCTGCGGCAACAATGGGCCGCTCAGTATAGAGACTGGCGTGCTGATTGGCAGCATGTCGTGTTTTCTGATGAATCCCGCTTTAATTTGTGGTACCACGATGGCCGTATTCGTGTCAGGTGCTATGCCGGTGAACGCCACCTTCCGGAGTGCATTATCGAACGCCACAGTGGACGAACACCCGGAGTTATGATTTGGGGTGCCATAGCATATCATGGACGATCTCAATTGCTAAGAATTGTGGGCAATCTGAACAGCAACCGGTACATCAGTGAAGTTCTACAGACCAAAAGCTGTTCCCTTCCTTCAAAGCTTGCCAGGCGCTGTATTTCAACAGGACAATGCCCGCCCTCATATCGCTAGGACTGTTCATTCCTTCTTTGCAACGCGGCAGGTACAGCTTCTTCCTTGGCCTGCGTATTCCCCGGATATGTCTCCGATTGAACATGTGAGGGATTTCGTTGGTCGGCGTCTCGCTCGTGATCCTCGTCCTGTTGCTTCTGCAGACGAACTTTGGGTGCGCATACAAACAATATGGAATGCTCTTCCTCAGGCAGACATTCAAAATTTGTTTGACTCCATGCCACGTCGTGTAGCAGCACTTATTGCGGCGCGTGGTGGCTACACAAAATACTGATTCCGATCTCTTGTTATTGTTTGTTTGCTTTGAACATTTAATTATTTATTTGTACCACTACCACTCAACTGTGTATTAAATTTTATTCAATTACGACGATTGATTCCTTCATGGTGTTGCAATTTTCACAAACATGAGTTTAATCTTGTATCTTGTTTGATGTAACTCTTTTTGATTGCTGTTATATTAAAAGATGGTGGTCTCGAAGAATATATGAAAATATGGACATCAATAAATACATCAAATATATGCAAAAACAAGTCCAGCGAACTTGAAAATCTGGTCGCGTTATTCAAGTTTTCTTAATTCACTAAGCATTTGATTATTTGTAGTTGTAAAAAATTATTCTTTGTGACTGTAGACATTGAGCAATTTGTTAAATGTTAACCATTTGTTATTGTTTTTAAATTTGTTAAACGTTAAACTCCATATGATATATTACCGCATGAGTATAATGTGATTTGTGTTTAAAAGAGCTAAGAATCAATGATATTCCACAATCTCCAAATATTAAAATCACTCTCTAAGCTGATGCGGCTATCTTGTGTCAAAATAATAACTCATTGGTTATCACTTTTTACTCTTTAAAATTATATCAACTCCCTTCAGACCTGGTTAACCCGCTGGAAAATTACTCTCAATATTGACAAAACTGAGGCTTTTTCTCAGTTCTGTCCTCGCAACAGGAAATTTACTAACCCAACTATTAATATTCATAATACAATCATTTTCTTGGTCAAAACAAGTTAAATATGTTGGCATCAGTCTTGATAAAAAAATCTCACTTACTCTCAGCATATTAAAAACCTCCGAAATAAATTTAATAAAGCTATCCGCATCTTCTATCCTCTAAATCAGGGGTCTTCAAACTACGGCCCGCGGCCAAATCCGGCCCGCCGGTGTCATCAATCCGGCCCGCGACAGGCAATAGCTATTGTTGCTGTAATAAGTTCGATAAAAAAAAAACACAGAATGATAATAACTCGGTTTTATTGACTTGCTAGGTAAAGTTTAATGGCAAGCATAATACGCCAGAAAATTTAACTTAAGCATAACAACTAACAAATAATTGAAATGAATCCCACTAACTTTATAAACTAGTGAACATCCCGCGGTTACCCCCGCTAGTTATGTTGGGGTAAAGAGTATCGCATATGTATACATGTCGATGTTTAGAATGTATATATCCTGAATCAAATATATGATTTTTATCCTGAAAATCCCTCAGGAACGGAAAAGCTAAATTAACGCGAATGAAACAGCGGGGGATCATCCACTTGTAAAAAATACTAATAATATTTATGTAATTGTGATTTTTCACTGACAATAGTTTGTAGCTGTGGATCAATTTTACTTGTACCAATTATTAAAAGAGATATTAGTAATTGAATCAGCGAATTTAGCAAGCGTATGCTCGCTCAGAGGGCGTACTCGGAGACTAGTCTAGAAATTATAGATAATGGCAGAAAAATTAAAACGGTTTTGGCCCTTGGTACGTACTGGGTAAACATTTACGACCCTAAGGTTGAAAAGTTTGGAGACCCCTGCTCTAAAGTGTAGAAGCTCTAACCTGTCGCTACAAACAAAATACTTATTTATACACAGTCCAGTCACATTAATGTGACCACCTGTCAATAGCCAGAATAACAGGCAGAGCGGACCGATTGCAATTCGATCAAGGCAATTAACGATTGAAATGCTTTCAATGCCCTAGGACATCCTTTATATGCACTCCACTGCAATGAGCTGCCACCTGCCTTTTGTGATTGGTTATTTCAAGTTGATGTCGAAAGTGGTCACATTAATGTGACTGGACTGTGTATCTTACATGCGTCCCATGTTTAATTATGCAAATCCAGAATGCTTTAACATTCAGAAATTTTACTTATAAATGCATACATAACATACATTATATTATAAATATATGCATAAATATTTTTGAATAAACATAAGCAACGTATAATTAAAGACTGATACTATTTCCTTAAAATCTAATATAAGAATGATATTAATTCCTGAAAATGCTTACTTACCTTTTCCTAACTGAACTCCCAAAAACTGGAACAACCTTGTCCCTTTAGGATCCTCTACATAAACATCAGCAGACTGAAAAAAAATAATTAAAAAATATATTTGTTTTCCGATTTCCTGAAACAATTTAAATGATCATACTTTAGGCATCTGTGCTAATTTCATCTAAAATTGTTATTATATATCCTTCACTAATGATCTCAAAAAGTATTATTATTTATTTGTATTTTTGTAATGTGTACAGTTTATACCACTTGTATTTTTATACTCTCCCTATATATATCTTGATCAAATTTTCAATCGTTAATAAAATACTTTTTATTCAACCACTCAAGTCCAAAATACATTTTTTGAACTTGTAGTGGATGACACTGATGTTAATACAGTTTTTTCAAATAGTACTTCAATAATTAAATTTGATTAATTAATTTTGGCTTTATTTAGATTTAAGTTGCATGTATCTACCAATAGACGGCTCCAGATAAACTTAAAAAAATGAATGAAAATTATTTATAAAGAACTTTTCTGCAATATAATTAGTGAAAAAAAGAAAGTAGGAATTGACTTAAATTTTTTTTATTACTTGTTTAACCAATAGGATGCTTCAAAGTGCTGTACGCGGTGTTCAATGTAGAGGTAAGTGAAGAAAAATCTAAAGTAAATTTTAATAGATTTGTTGCCATTCTTCATTTCAATATAGGCTATTTATAAATGTAATATTTTAGCTTGTAATGGCTAACAGAAGAAAAAAAAGAAAACAACTAATGCAATTCTTTATTCATTGAAAAAAAATCTGTCATAAATGTATTTATGAATTCCATGGTTGCAATTAGTTTAAAAATTAAACTTTTTACATAACTATTAACAATTTTATCCTTTTTTTAACGCGTAAGAGACATCAAAGCGCTTATGCTGCTTGAGATGTGTAAATTAAAGGAAATGTAAAATAAAATTTTAATAGATATGTCAACCCACTTTCTTAATTTTACTATACGTTCTTTTTAAATGTAGTATTTTTCAAATAAAGACTAACAAGAAAAAAGGGAAAATAAATAATGCAATTCTTCTTTCAAGAAAACAATAATGTATTCTTCAATAATGATATTCTTCTTTCTCTTCTTCTTTCAAAAGAAAACAATAAGAAATGCAATTCTTGATATAACCATGTTCGTTGTGCATAATTATGTGACTGCTTTTGAATCGATTTCTTTACGGCTTTTCTGATTTCATTGCAAGTCTTACAAGTTGGATTTCTTTAAAAAGTTACTAATTTGTAAATTAAATTCAAATAATTTGTGTTTCACTCTGATTAACTTACTTTAATCACAAATTTTTTTTTAAAGGCATGGCTTCCTAACATCGTTCCTGAATTACATATTACAAGATTTAAGGTAAATGTTAAAACAATAGAACACAGCTGTTTCGGTGTGGGTTTTTATGCAATGCATAAAATTCACGGATTGACATCAATTTATTTAGGACAGTTCCACTGTCAATCCTGACAAAAATATACTGATCAGCACAAAAAAAAAAAAAAGTATTTATACTGAGGGAATTTGGTCCTTGAAGGAACCTGTAGATATTGAAACTACTATTTTAAAAAGAGTGATCTGTTTTTATATGGCACGTCTTGTATCTTCAAAATAATGTACCTTAATTTTTCTTATACAACTGATAAAGTTAAATAAGTTGCTACTTCAAAGTTTGAGCCTCCTTTTTATTTTAATTGCTTCTTTGGGGTAAGAATAAACCATGTTTATGAACTCGTCTGTTCCAATACCGGTGCCACATTCTCATTTTCGGAAATGTTAGAGATAAAACCCTTTAGAAACAAGGTATAAATTTAAAAAAATCTACCAGCTTGACATTTGCCGATGGATCCTCTTCGTTAGTCACTCATCAACGACTAGAATAATTCTATGCTTTATCACCGTACAAATATTAATGAACCAGAATACAGTGTAATAATGCCATCTATCAATCTCTCTCTCTCTCTATATATATATATACACACTCAAAAGCCATAACATTATGACCACCCCTACATTTTGCAATGAACTCACCTGGATGACGTGGAAGGCACGGGATCAGGTGGAAGTGATATTTAACTGGTATTAAGTGGTGGTATTAATTCATGCCCAGGCAGGTTGAAGCTGGGCCAACTCGTTATTGACAGGTGGTCATAATGTTTTGGCTCTCTTGATATATATATATATATATATATACATGTTACATTATGATTAACATTAAAGAATCTGTTTAGAGTTTTAAAATGAATGCGTAAAACTTCCAAAAATTTCAATAAGTTGTTGTTTTCTTTTCTCCTATTTTAATGTATAGTATTGTATTTTTCAACATACTATAATTTTAAATATAACATGTTCTTATTTATTATACATATGTATCTTATATATTAAATGCTTATATATAATCAACATATTTATAAAGAATATTATAATTACGTTCGCAATTTCATGACTCGAGAAAAGTAATTTTTATCTAGAAAAAAATATACCTTATTTTAAAACTGTTAGATGAATGAGATAATTTAAATCAAATAGTAGTGCATTAATTTAAGTTGAACTTTGGAAATCAAATTTTGTGAACTTGTGATTAATTAATTTTAGAACATAATGTGAGTTTGCTAAAAAATAGTACATACGTCATTGCTTTTGCTCGACGGTCTTAAACTGCTGTCCAATTTAAGCACTCTAAACAACACTGTAAAGGGAAGATAAATATTAATAGAATAGATAAAGATAAAAATACATTTTTGCAGATAAAAAACGGAATTACATCTCAGATAAACATGAAAATGAAAGAATATAAAATTTTTTATTGCATGCAAGTAAACAAAATGTAATGATTTTTTTATGTACAGATTTTTGTAAATTTTTATCTTAATGTCTGACAAATTTAAAATTATCTAAGAAGCAGCTGGAAGACTAAATGGAAATGCCGTATTTTATGTTTGAAGTAAAATTTTAAAAATAAACAATATTTTAGATTTATTTTAAAAACATTTAATTATACAAAATAAAAAAAAATTCTACATCTAAAATGTACATTTTTTATGATTTCATATAATATTCCAAAAAATGGAAAAGACCAAATAAAATACGTCAATTTAGTAAAAAATATTTTTATTTAATATTTTTTTAGACAATTGTTTTCTTATAAAAAACGTTCAGCTTTTTCCAAGATAGTTTACAGATTTCATTATTCCTATTTTTAAAAATTATAAATTCTAAATATGTTTTAATAAAATTTAAAAATAATGTAAATTGGAAAGATATTTATATTTAGTAACGAGATTTGAAGTTGAATAGTTTAGCATTTTAAAATTTTTTTTCTCGTACATAAAAATCATAAACCCATTTTTTTATAACTATTATCAAGTGTGTGAAATATCATTTATTTTTGCTTTAAAAAAAGAATAAAAATTAATCATTATTTTTTTACATTAATATAGATTTTTAAAATTAAAAATCTTTCTTCTATATTTCTTATGAAAATAATAATCAAAAGATAGGAATAGTTTTTGTAACGAAATATAAAAGAAATTAATTAATTTAATATTAAAAATTAAACTTTTTCACGTGCAAATTAAATATGTAAAATTTACAGAGAATTATACCATATATAAGATTGAATTATGTTGTTTACATATATTTATACATACCTTCTTGTCCTGGTTTATACATCGGTTTGTCTGTTTGAATGATGTATATATTATCATTCGAATTAGAGAAGTGTATTTCATCACTGCCACTTATGGGTTTACCACACAAAGTTCCGTTTATTTGTATTCTTCCCTTGTAGACATAGTCATCATCGCCATCAAAATGCACATAAAATGGCAGAAGTGAATCCTTTTGCCTAAAATATATTAACGAAATGTGACAACTATTTGATTTTTTTTTTCCAATGCAAGTACATTAATTTTAGGAAGAAATATGAATGCTTTTAAACCTTTTTCCAGTTGGTACACTTGTGTAACGGCTAGAGTTTCATTCGAATTATAATCTTTAGTGACATACAATTGGACCTTTAAAGAACTTGGCTCAAGACACCCAAACGCGAATTATCTGCAATTGGTTCATCTGTCGAGTATATAGAGATTTTGGTGCAGTAAAGATATATCCACTGAAAAGTACAAGGTAAAATAAATTAAGTTTCCTCAGAAAAGTCAATAAATAAAAATTAAAACGTTTATTATCGAGTTATATTAGTATAATAGGAATAATGAGTGTTGGCTTTTAATTTTTCTTACTCACAAGTTGCGCTGTATCCTTTGCTTCAGACGTTTTTGAAAATACAATTTTAGTATTATACATGTTAGGATAGACATGTTAGATAGTTATTATACATAGACATGCTTTAAAATTTTGTAATTAGTTAATTCGGAAGTATTTCTTATCAGTTTTCTTGAATGGTTGATTTTTTTTCTTTAATTACTACTTGTCCCTTTAAAGAAAATAATCATAATTTTTTTATAATTTTTATTTTATATTTATGTAGTTACATCAAGACACTTCTTTTATTTTCACTTTAATATTTTAGATTTGTTAATTTTTCCTAATGAAGGTTTATGACCACAATTGCCTCCCTCCTCAAATACCTCGAGGCCAATTGGCCCTTTGGTACCACATACCAGGTTCTCCTCAAATACCGGAATACCCGTTGCTGTAGGTCTTAATTAGCCTAAAGTGTGCACAATGATCGTTGAGCGACAAATCAAACCTCAAATATCTCCACAAAAAGTGGCATTTGAGGAATGTATTTTCTTTCCTATGATCAACTGAACGCTTGGTCAGATTCATTGTTCCTGTATTAGCACAGACTTGAAGATTTTGTATCACTTGCAGAGTTTCGAATTAATAATCTTTCATAAGAAACTATAGAAGAAGAACCCAATGGCTCCAACACAAATTACATTTTATATGTATCTACTTATTATAACTTTACAAACTTCATATTTAATTTCATTATAAAACCATATTTAAGATAAACTTCTTAAATGATCAGCCATATTAATTTAAAATATTATATAAAAAAATTATATTTTTGCTTCCATCAAATTCTAGAAGAATATAATATATAACAAAATTATTATTCAATACATACTTATCAGTTTTTTCTTGAGCTGAGCACGCTGCTATGTACATGCACATAAAAATTGAGAAGGCGAATAATTTTTGTAAAGCCATGATTTCTCTGGAATTTAAAATCTAAAAAAAAAATAAATATTTTTTTATGATTATGAATATATTTGTAAATTTATTATAAGTACAAATCTTGTCTACATAATTGTAATTTTATTTCTTGAAATGATTTTCCTATAAAGCCTTATTAAGGATTTCCTTATTTTGCCTTATTAAAATTTGAAAATTTTGTAGCAAGTAATTAAAATTTTATAATAGTTTGAAATTATGGTTTTAAGTGTAAATAAATAAAAAAAAAATAATTATTCTATTAGTTAAAAATGACCATTCTACTAGGTTATATCCTGTTAAGTAGATAATTCTTTCATTAAAAGTATTTTTAAACATTATTTAAGTATATATTAATTTTTATCTTTGTTTTGGAATTTGTTTATTGCTATTATTTACTATTTGTAAGGAACATTTCACCAACTCGGCTATGAGAAATCTTTTGACCATTCAGATAATTCCACCACGTAGCGTGAACGGAACGAAATAAAAAGATAAAATGTAGAATCAAATCAGAGGATGTTCCTTCAAAGAAGAACGGTTGCAGAGATGAGATTTTGTGGCGTGTGTACGTTCTTATTTATTATTTGTATAAATTGTGCTGTTCTGCTTTATTCAAAGATAGATAATTCTTTCATTAAAAGTATTTTTACACATTATTTAAGTATGTATATATTAATTTTTATTTTTGTTTTGAATTTGTTTATTGCTATTATTTACTATTTGTAAGGAACATTTCACCAACTCGGCTATGAGAAATCTTTGACCATTCAGATAACCCACGTAGCGTGAACGAAAAGAAATAAAAGATAAAATGTAGAATCAAATCAGAGGATGTTCCTCAAAGAAGAACGGTTGCAGAGATGTAGATTTTGTTGCGTGTGCTCGTTCTTATTTATTATTTGTATAAATTGTGCTGTTCTACTTTGTTCAAAGATATATTTAAATTATGTGGCAGTTAAATGTGGTGTAGTCATTCAAACAATTAAATTCTCACCAACCTATTTCCACTGCAACAACGTTAATATTCCAGGAGGGTGCCCACTTATAAACAAAAACTTGAGAAACTGATCTTTACTTTATTATTTTGTTGTATTTATCAAAACTATTCAATATTAATATTTGATATAAGAAGAAGAAAATTAAGCGAATAATAAATGCAATTAAGTACATAATATAAGTCATTTAACAGATGGAAATTGTATTACACCACAAACAATTTTTTTAAAAATAATTAGGTTGCTTTTATCCAAATTGAAAATATTATAATAAATATAAGGAAAATTTTATCGTTTTAAGTTTAATGTTAGAAATTATTATTCAATTATTTGAAGTTTAAGTTCATTTTAATTATTGATATAGATGTTTAAACGTAATAAATTAATCGCACAGGCATATATTGTCATTTTTTTAATAAATATTAAACACTATGAAATTTATATTAATTCTTATTTGATAAATATTTCTAATTTATTTTTTAATTAAATTTAAATGCTTATTAGTATCCAATTTTTAGTATTAAACTTAAAGCTTTAAATTTGTAATACAGAAAAACCTTTTAGACATCCAAGAAATTTTCTATGTTAATAAATGCGTATTCATATGCATTGCTTTTTAGTGCCTTTTGCGTAATGTTATCTGAATACGGTTATTCTTATCAGAATTAATAGAGTCATTAATAAATCTATATTTTTTTTTGTAGCATATTGTAAAATTTATAATTAAACAATATATTAAAATTTTTCAAGGCTTTCATAGCAAAGCCTTAAAAAAAAAAAAAACTATTCGTGTTTTAAAAATACAATTTTAAATAATTGAAAATTTATTTAACTTTGATAATTAATTAATTTTTATTACATCAGATAGCATAATTTTAAAATATCTTTCTGTGGATTTTTTAAAAATTAATTTATGTTCAATTGAATTAAATTTTATCATTAAAAATTAAATAAAACCAATTTTAACTTAAAATATAATGTGACAATAAAGTTATGTGATAATAATACGTGACAATAATGTAGAGTTCCATAAAAAGTTCATTAATGTAATAATTTATATACTTCCCTAATTAATAATAATTCTTAAATAATTCAATAATTTAAATACTTTAATACTTTTTTATCTAATATACGTCTCTATTTATCTTTAAATAATCCGTACTCATAGGAACTCTTTTTTCCTATAACATTCAGAAAATATTGACATTTTTATTTTTCAAGAATTCGTTTCTATTATATTTGTCGTGTCAATATGAGAAATATCTTTTAGTAAATATTTTTATGGTAAAATTCTATATTATTATTGTGTATGTTAGACTATATTCTATGTGCGTCCCTTGGAAAGGAGGCTGTTTGTTGGTCTCCGCACCTGACCGGATGAGTCACAGCTGGGGGTGAAGGGGATATATGTGGAAAGTATTTTAATTGGCAAGGGTCATAAAACACTTCGAGGCCAGATGGTCAAGAAATCAGTTGATCAAGACGGGGATTTGGATTTATGGACGGAAGTGCGTCTGCCCAACGGATATAGACTCTAATACGGTGTCGGCAATCGTCCCCCCCCTTCCCACCGAGAATGAACTATAAAATGGAGGTGATGTACATCGCAGGAAAAGGAGAGAGAAAGAAAAGAGACAAGGAACGGAGACCTCCGTCTTGAAGGAAGGTGGCTGAGATGGTTGTACCATGTCCAGCGTGAAATAGAGATATTAAACAGGGAGTTTGACGGCGATTCGAGTGACTGTCATCCCTGACATACTTCTCTGAAGTAACTGGTGAACCCCTGGCAGCAGCGTGACTTGAAAAAGAAAGTGTACAATCCAAGCTACATTATATAGTCAAGTTTCCCTAGGTCTCCTGCCCGACACAAGACCCCCATGAGCGGTTGGACGGAGCACCCTTGCTGCCAAGACTTTGATCAATGGTGCGTATAGAACATTATTATCACTAAAAACATTAAAGTTGATTTGGAAAAAAAAAAAAAAAGGGAGCCCTTTTTCCCCAGCTGTCGTGGAAAGTTACGAAACTGTAAGGTCAATCACCTTATTATTTTATTATTGAACATTAATTTAGAATTGCAAGCAACTGTATAAGTTATATTTTTTATTTAAGGCATTGTCTGAATTATACTTTTATTGATAACATTAGTTAAATGATTTTTAATTTCAAGCTTACTATTGTAAATATCAATAAATACATTTTTGTTTATATTTTTTAAATTATGAAATTTTTGTCTGTGTGTTACTTCATGTATGTTTCCTTTTCCAACTTACATAAGTCTCTGAAGGCATGCGAACTTGTTGATTTAAAATGTGGTATGGGTTATTGCGGAATTTCATAATGGTTATCGTGTGTTAAGTAAACGGTGTAGCTAGTTGTTTATAGGATCGGGTATTGTTTAGGTGTATGTTTAAAAGTAAATGACAACACTGCATATTTCTATATATATTAATTATAAATAAAAATGAAAAATAAATCAAATTTAATTGAACTTTTAATAGTTCTTTTTTATAAGACATTTTTCTCGATATTTTATTGTACAATCTTGAATAATTTAATTAACAATCTTCGTAAATAATTTAATTTCCAATCTTCGTAAATAATTTAATTTACAATCTTCTTAAATAATTTAATTTACAATCTTCGTAAATAATTTAAAACAAATAGCCAGTAATTTGATATAAATTTATAAAAAAAAAAAAAAAAAAACTTACTTTTGTGAAAAAAATCTTATGTGATTTCTTCAAAAGGTTTCGTTTGGAAATTTATTTTTTGCTTGCTTTGGTAGCAAGCATTCTTCCAACTGAAGATAGTGATCAAAGACAAGAATATATCTAATAATCTTACCTTTTTTACGACATCATTCGATCAATATCTAATATCATCATTCGATCAATATAATAAAAATCACTTGTTTCTATTTATTCTGATGATTTCTACTAAGTCAAGTACACTGATTTCGAAAATACCAGCTTTTTGCTTCCATGTGTCAGGCATACATTTACTTTGACATAAATTTTCTGTATGGCATTTAGTTGAGTTAATATTTGATCTTCAGTAAAAGATCCTAACATATAACGAAAATAAATGCTTTTTTTTAAATTTATGAAAATATAGTTTTAGATAACAATTGAAATAACTAAACATGACACATACATTAAATGATTCAATTAAAAAAAAATTCCATTAATTAAATTAAATTAAATTCTAATAATTAAATTAAATTAAATGACATTAAAAATTAAATTAAATTCCGTTAAAAATTAAATTAATTAATTTAATTATATAATTCCTAACATATAACGAAAGTAAATGTTGTTTTTTTTTTTTAATTTACTATTGAAATAAATAAACATCAAACATAAATTATATGATTTTTAAAAGCTCCAGTTAAAATTTTAAAACATAATTTAACACATAATTATTTATATATTGAGAAGTGTACTTCGTGGATTTATGCTTCTGACAAGTTCAATATTAATGTATCATATTGCTTCTGTCAGGGATAAGAAGCATCTCGGTTGTTCAGACTTGTCTGCTATATTTCAGATCAATTTCTCCATTGCTTTTGTACTATAGTTGTTTATCTGGGATATTTGCAATTTTATTTCATTCAATTCCTTCTATTAGCTCAAACTCTCCCTATATATATATTGTTTAAATTTTCAATCATTAATAAAATACTTTTATTCATCCACTCAAGTTCGAATACATTTTTTTTTTTGAATTTATAGCGGATGACACTGGATGTTAATACAGTTTTTCAAATATCAATTCATTAATTAAATTTAATTAATTTTTATTAGTTTTTTTTTAGATTTAAGTTTCATATATGTACCAATAGATGGCGCCAGATAAACTTAAAAAAATGAATGAAAATTATTTATAAAGGACTTTCTGCAATATAGTGAAAAAAAAAGTAGCAATTGACTTTAATTTTTTTTTTTTAAATTACTTATTTTTAAATAATATTAATACAACGGAAAACTAAAATGATATGTATTTAACACAAATAATTAATCATTTCAAATAATTAAATGTTGATTGTAATATTTATATTCCTATTCATTTTAAAGTTAATGTGGTTCAAGATAGTTTGTAAATTGGTGTCTGATTTTGGAAATATTTAATAAAATACAATACATAAGTATTCATGTATTATAACTAAAGTGCAATTTTTTACAAACCTTATAGACACTATAAATTTATATACTGGAAGGTTTCTCTATTATAGATCCCTTCACAATATATCATATTCAATATATATTTATAAAAATATAAATGTAATTAAAAATTAGACTAATTTCCAGCTAAATATTAATTTAATTTATACCTGGGTTAAGATTAGAAATTTAACATATCTACATCATACAATCGATACATTCGAAAATCGTTACATTTCGCAAAATTTCTTCCTATTTCGAATCATGCATAAATTGAAGATTCTGAATTTTACTCACTATAGCCCTTCCCTCAATTTATTTATTTCAAGATAGTTAGTTAAACTGTTTTGCTAGTGATTATCGATCTAAGATTATTTTTCTTAATAATGTAATAAGGAAAAAAATTCAGCCAAAGTTCATTGTTAGGTATTTTTACAGTGGTAACTATTTATCTATTTAGATTTAGTACATAACCAAGTATTAATAATGTATAATTGAGATACTAACATCACTTCTACGATAAATGTTCTGCTAGAGACTCTACACTGTAGAGGCAAATCATGTCATCTTCAATGGATTCCCGCACATGTCAACATTGAGGGCAACGAATGCGCTGACTCTTTAGCCAAAGAAGCCAGGGACAATGCTCAACTCAGGACTACCATCACTAACGCAGTTCCAAAAGCCGACTAATTCCTCATAACTTTAAGAAGCCACTAATCACAATTAGCAGACTCAGAACTAACCATTACAGAGGGATGAAGATTCTCCCAGACAAGACCAGGGAATACATCCCCTGCAGAAATTGCCGCAACGCTTTCCTAACACCTAAGCACATTCTAGAGTTCCCAGCACTCACTCCCCTTGTTTTGCAATTGGGCATAGTGCCAATCGAGGCCAACTTAAGAGAAGTCCTGTATAGTGAAGTGGCGCCATTGCTTGCGGCCGCTATCGAGAAGACTTTTTTGACTTGATCTAACATTGATAATTATATTTTAAATCCATGGACACGATAACAACAACAACAACAACAATAATGTATAATTACCTCATGTTTATAATGGTAAGAAAAATCGTGATGTGTAAAGAGTTTTTATCTGGAGTTAAGAAAATTATAGTAGAATTGCTCTATTTGTTCTGGTTTAGTAATTTTTGTTAAGAAACAAATAACAGAAAGCAATAATGTAATGTATAAAAAAACATACCGTTAAATTTATGAGAATAAATATAATGGGTTTTTTTTTTATTGATATGTAATAATATTCTACTAAAAATAATTTTTCTGAAAAAAATAAGCAAAATTCTTAATTTTTTTTTCTTTTTATTAAAAAGACTTTATAGTAAAAGTGCATAAGAAAGTTTAAATAACTTACATATTTTAGTAGAAACTATATTAATAATGATATAATACTATCAAGGAACCTAATAATATGTCTACGTAAAAAACTATTAATAATGTATTTTTGTATACTTTCCTCTTTTAAATAGAAATTTTAGATCGAATTTAGCAACTTACATGCATATTATGTAAGTTAATTTACACAATTTGATATAGCAGTTAATAAAGTTAAATTTGTTAACAATAAACTGTTTAATACAGTTAACTTATGTAATTTTCATATCTATGCTTCAGATTGTGAAGTATCTTTCATTGGTATAAATTGTTTGTTTTTTAATGATAGGAAAAAATATGCATTTCTGGCATGTATTTCTTTAATTATAATTCGCTAATATTTTACATTTCGCTTTTATGTTTAGAAAATGGAGTATTTATATAGAAAAAGAAATTTCTGAATCGTGTACGTTAAATCATGTTAAATTCAATCAGTACCCAAATGCCATTAGTTTATTTTTAATTACGTTATTTTATCAAAATTTAAATTAATACATTAAAATGTTTTGTGTTACGCTAATTCGTATTTTTTTTTTCAAACCTTGATTGTCATGGTACATATTAATGCTGAAAATTCTTTTGTACATTTAATAAGAAGAGTACAGAATGCGAAAATCATTGGTGTGTTATTTTTAAATTGCAGTGGCATAATGTGAGTGTAGTTCTACAGAGGATTTTCTGTATTGCACTCTGAGTAACTTTGAATCTACTATATATCTCGCATTATCAGCGTCAGAATTATCTCATGTCAAATGTCCAGAATTTGATACCAATAAGAAAGACAACCATATATTAATGTAAACTTTATTAGTGGATTTACATGTTGTGAAGTACAAAATTCAAAGTACAAAATTTGTTTAAAAGAAATTTTTATGTGCGTGTAACGTAAATACTGATATTTTAGCACCCTTGCACTCCCTTCCACTAAAGAAAAAAAGTCACACACAATGCAGCCTAAAACTACAACAGCCTACGTGAATGTTTACATGCAGCCTAAAACTACCGGTAAACATCCACGTTTAGTTCTTGAAATGTTAGGGTTCTGCTTCTGATTCAGTTGGAGATTCAGCTGAATTTGGATTTCCACATGAGTAACTTCCAGTAGCAGAATTTTCTATAATCAAGTACATTAATTAAGACATACATAAATAAAATAATATGAATTTCTGATAATTGTTTTAGCAAAATTATTAAGCTTTATTTTCAAAAATTTGTGAAATAACTAAAAAAAGTGAATTTTTTAAATTTTTGAATAATTTCTTACATTCGTTCACCTTGAACTTAAAATTAATTAATTTTTTCATAAAGTTTGCCAAAAGAATTAATAAAGTTAATTAATTTTGGAAAATTTAATTTTCTATGATAAATATATCAGAATGGAAAAATTTAAGCTCAAATATTATTTTAAAAATGAAGTAGAATTATTTGATTTCCTTTGTTAGAATATATCAGAATTACTCGTTTTAAGCGTCACAACTACGATCATAGTATTAATAGAATGTGAAGTTATTTGTCATTGAAATTTATATATTAATAAACAATATGATTTATATATCACAAGGAAAAAATATAAAGTAGAATTGATTATTAGAACATGAAAAATGTTTTATATCAAGAAGAATGTAAGTGAATTAAAAAATTATCATTTAAATGACACAGTAATTATATTAATTTTAGTATTGATAACCGTAATGCAATAATTCTTAAAATACTGACTTTTTCATATTAAGGAAGAAAAAAATTAAAAAACATTATTTCCTTGTAAATCGGCAACATTAAGGTAACCAATTAAAAAACAAAGTTCTAAAACTATCATTTAATAATGTAGTTATTAGTGTTAACTAATGCTCAGTGTCCGTCATCTGGGAACGGAGACCAAAGGAATTGTCCACTCATGGATGGAGGTAAGAGGGGCAGCTTCTGTTATGATGGGGTACCCGTAGGTAGAAGTCTGACTCGGCTCTGTTACATTGAGGAAGGAGGGGCAGTTTCTTCCGGGAGCACTTTTAGAGGGAACTGCCCTACAGTTTCTTATCGAATGGGATAAAACCCCGAAAGCTCCCACCAGGCATCTGATTAATTAAGTAAGATGCTGAAGATCACAAACGTCATTGAGGCTCCTCGTTTTTTGATATACTGTCTACAATAAAGCCGCCAACGGATTGAACCTCAGCCCTAATGATCAACAGGTGCGCTCATCGCCACTGAGCCACTAGTGGGGGACTAACTTAGTAATAAATAATGATGAAATTAAAAAAAAAAAAATTGTAAAATGAAAGGCGTTTATAACTATAAAAATAATTTATAATATGCGAAATTCTTTTGTTTTGCTTTTAATACGCGATTGTTGTACTTGATATGAATAGAAAATAAATATTATATCAAACTTAGACTATAGTATGAGGTTCAATGTGCTTTTTTTACTTTGTCGTTTGCTTTTAATTTTCAAATGCATAGTATCATTAAATTTGTAAACAAACAATAGATACAAGAGTAATGCGTAGATCATGTTTGAAATCAGAATCGCAGAGATAAACACATCAAGTTAACTGCACAAAAGCAGAAATTGTACTATTTCGGATAAAGCCGTTGAAGTCTTCATATACGGCTGAGTAAACTTTCAAAAATAAATATAGATAGTTAAATTGAATTTCATCATCATTTCGCGTTATTTTAGTCATTTTTTTGAAAATTCGCTAGTATCGTCAAATATTCTTCCATTACTTAAATGTGTTGCCAATTTTTTTACCAAATCTTTTTCTCTATAAAGAAGGCATTTGTCATATTTTTATATTAATAAAAAAATTAAACATATATATTGTTGTTTCTTATCCCACTTGAGCCCAAACGCACTCATGATTGAAGGGAAGGAAGCAGCTTCTGTTGTGATAGAGCACCAGTAGGTAGAAGTCTGACTTTGGCTCCGTGACGCTCTTACAGTCATAAGAGACCAGGACCTACGGCTTAAAGTGGATTCCGAACCACTACAAACATCCATGGCACCGCCGGGATTCGAACCGAAACCTGTGGCATCGAGCGCCAGAGCGCTAGATACTCGGCCATTCTGGTCCCAAATTTGTGAATGCCAACGGCACGCGGTGTTCCCAGGTGGTCACCCACCCAAGTACTGACCGCGCCCAATGATGCTTGACTTCGGTGATCTAACGAGAACCGGTATATTCATCATAGTATGGCCGTTGGCTATTAAACATATATACAACTAATTAATTAAAAGTAAGCAATTAGTCACATATTTTCAAATTTTAGCATTAATGTGAAATTAATGAAAATATATTTATACTCAAATTAATCTTACCAGGTGCATAATAATCAAATACTGTAACTTCGGCGGGTTGAGCATTTCCAACTTCAACAATTTCATCAACATCGAAAGAAAACGATCGTCCGTCATTATTTATCTAGAATAAAAAGAGACAAAAGGTTTATGAAACGCAATACTATTTATTATTTAAAATTTTAATTCAGTTCACTACAGTAGTACTTGTCAATAAATTAAAATAGTTTCTTTAACACTTTTAGATATAAAAAATATTTTGTAACTTTCATAAAAAGAGCAAATCTAACTTATCATTTTAATAATTTATGAATACCGACTTAAAATATGGATGTTGTTGTTGTTTTTCTTATCCCACTTGGCTGGCCAAGCCCACGAGCAAAGGGACGCATGATTGAAGGGGAAGGAAGCAGCTTCTGTTGTGATGGAGCACCCGTAGGTAGAAGTCTGACTTTGGCTCCGTGACGTTCTTACTGTCATAGGAGACTGGGACCTACGGCTTAAAGTGATTTCGAACCACTACAAATATCCATGGCACCGCCGGGATTCGAACCCGAAACCTGTGGCACTGAGCGCCAGAGCGCTAGACACTCGGCCATTCAGGTCCCAAATTTGTGAATGTCAACGGCACGCGGTGTTCCCAGGTGGTCACCCACCAAAGTACTGACCGCGCCCAATGATGCTTGACTTCGGTGATCTAATGTATACCGGTATATTTAGCATGGTATGGCCGTTGGCTAATATGGATGTAGAAAGTCAATAGCTAATTTTAATAGTCTAAAGTTTATATTTTTGAAAGATAACACATTCAGGCAAAAAATTTGAAAGAATTTCATTAATTTTATTAAGATCATTATGCAGTTTAAGTGCAAGCGCGATGTGCTATGAAAGGAAGAGCAAGTCAAAGTGCCCTAAACTATAGCTAACGTGTCACCATGCTGTAAAGATGTCACAGGAAGACAACCAAATAGATGCAATCTTGGATGTCATTTCGTTACTACAACTCCAGGTTTTCGGGCTGTGTGGTGGGCAGCAGTTTGGTAAGAATATAATCTGTATTCTGGAAGCATTCAGAAATGTTTTTGCAAAGTTCAATTCGAAATTGGAATTCATCGTTGCAAACGAATCTAAGCCAATTTGTGAGATTGTCAAATGCCTATGGGCACTGCTGTGTATATCAGATGTGTATTCAGCACAATAGGCGCCAGTAGATCAGATTCCATTCTCTGAGTCGCCTATAAGTGGTTCATGCTGTCAATGGTGTCCTACACATCGGATCATTGACATAGACGAAGTTACTGTTGCAATCACTCTCTCCTCATAGTATATCATCTCACAAGTCGTCTATTTTCTTGACTTTGAGTTCTGTCATGATTCAGTCATTCTTGTTAACAAGATCGAATGGCAAAATTGTTCAATTCAAGTAGCGATGCAATCTTTGATTTAAATACTTCGCTTTCTTTAGGCCATTACACGTCTTTTCTTAAAAATGACAAATGTCCATGTTTCAATATGCGAGGCATGGGTACTTATGATTTGAGGAAATCGATAAGAGGCGCTGATGCTCATTCTTTGTGTAAACCCGTACTCGAAGTACTCATGATAATTATGCCTAAATTATCATACAAAGTGAGTGAAACTCTAAAATTAATTTATTGTCTGCGAAAATTTCAGCTTTGTACGTTGAATGAAAAGACATTTAAATAAAAATTTTTTTTTGCAATCAGACAATTTCTTCTCAATGTGTAAATTTTTTTTTTCTATAATATAAAAGTATACATTTATGTATAATCAATTTTTCCCAGATTACAAAATTTACTATTAAGCAAGTATTAGATAATCCCAGGACCGAAGAATAAAAGTAAATAGATTTCAATTATAAAAAGTTCAAAATATTAGATTTGTCAAAAGTTAACTTACGTCTCCAAAGTAAACGACGATTTCATTGTTTTCCACATCAATTCGCAGAATTTTATTGTTGGGATCAGTTCGAAGCTATAAAGATTGATAATTGTTAGTCGAAATATTGTTTTGTAAAAGAAAAGGAGGAAAAAATCATTAACATTTTTATTAAAAAATCACATTCCACGCCCAGGTTTATTTCAGCTTCTGCCCTGCTTTCAATAAATTTAACTTTGCAACTGTAATGGCATAAAATACAATTTGTAATAGAAGAATTGAGTAGTTAATATTTTTTTGTGATATTAACTGTAAAAGATCTTACCATATTAGACAGTTTTTCTAATAATTGTGTTCTAGTCTTAGAAATTTGAAAAAAAAAATAATAACTACATCTGTAGGTTAATGATGAAATTAAGAGGCAACCATAAATTCAAGTCCATTGATTTTTCTTTCCTAAATTATAAATGTAATTTTCCTTTTCAGAAAAATTATGCTATTGATGTAGTAGTAATAAGAAGAAATAAAATTAATTAATGTATATTTTAATATTCAGTTAATATTGAAGATATAAAGTAACATTTAAAATAAATTTTCAAAGTGATCTGATTGACTTCTTCCAGGAAACAAACTAATATACTAAATTATTTATGATAATTTAATATAAAAATTAGTCTTTTGAAAAGCGGAAAACAAGTAGCTAAGAAAAATTTAAAATGAAATTAAATACTTAGACGAATATTACTTCCAATTATAATATTCTGAATTTAACTAGACGAAATTATAACTGTAAGGCAATGATCTCCAACAATTGCATTGAAAGAAACATTTAATATCTATTTGGATGATAATTTAACCAATAAAGTTGCCAAACACACCACTCTTAAGAACATTAAATTTTTTTTTTTGTATTTGTACATCATTGACTTAAATACATACATTAAATTCAATTTAAAATTATTTTTGGAAAGTATTTATGTTTGGTAGAAAACCATTAATTGCTTATAAAAATAAAATTGAATGAAATTTAATTTTAAGTTTTGAGTTATTTACCAGACGGTATTTTGTTCGAGATGTATTAAGTTTGGCATTTATAATAAGAAATGCTACGTTCTACCAGCTGTTCTTACGTAATTTTTCCTATATAATTTAACAACCGCCGATGGTATTTCCAAACACTAAAAATACATTTTAGATGTAACAAATACATATATTCAGACTTATAAATTGAATTTAATAGGTATCATTTTATTGCTGATTGCTGATTTTTTTTTTTTTTTTTTAACATGATTCAGTTCATAAACAAACACCTTGCAGCTAACTATAAACTTGCCTAGACTAAAACTTCAAACTAAAAAGTTGTAAAACAAGTATATAATAAATATCCTATTAAAAATTTAGTTGAATACTTTTGATTTATTGGAAGAAATCATTCTTTCACTATGATATGATTAAATAAAATGTATGATATCTAATTTTTAATAATAAAGAAAAATGAAAAAGTGTTTTCTCGGGATACAAAATAATGCATTAATTGGAATAATGTATTAAGGAAACATGTTACGAAGATCTTGATAGGTAGAAAGTTTAGGTAATAAATGCATATGTAACCTGCTTTCTATTAAAATTAAGTCTTTGAATGCATTCGATTATCCGCTTATTAAATAATTTATATTGGTAGCTTGGTAGTAATATTCTCTTTCCTAACTGTGTACCATCTGCTACTATGAGCAGGGCCAGATTTAGATGAAAAGAGGCCCTAGGCTATTTCACTTATGAGGCCCTTTCACCTCCCAATTTTAAGTTTGTAAATTACATGGATACGGATAATAAATAAAAAAAAAAAAAGTCGAGAACATTTATTTGGATATTTATTCTCAGCACCTATATAGTACTTGTAATAATAACTAATCAAACATAACACGCAACATTTACAAAGAAACAAAATTCAAATAATAAAATCTTTGACTACGAAAATAAAATATGCAATAAAAATTATCATATTATATATTATATATTATACAAACGAACAGACCCAATGAGCCGAACGCGTTGATCTCGTTTACTGCTTTTAGAATAGTGTAATTATAATTTTGCTAGCAATTTGAATTTAGACCCCTCTTGATCCTAAGGTCCTAGGCTGGAAACCTAGTTAGCCTATAGAAAAACCCGGCCCTGACTATGAATAATGTGGAAGTAATATGTTAATTTTTATTATGGATTGATGTTAATATATAATAACTATATATACAAGGATTTATTTGTAACATAATAATGACATATATATATATATATATATATATATATATATATATATATATATATGACAATATTTAAAAATATGCAATAACTGTATATACGTTCTTGAATTGTTATATATTTTGTTTGAATTTAATACGTATTAAGCTAATAGCCTTGAATATTAATATAACATGATTTTTTTAAATAAGAGTTTTGAATATTTTTTTCATGGGAATGTATTTATTTCTCACAATTGTAAACTATGAAGGCTTTCACAGCCATTTTAAAAAAGGTGGTATTAGTATTGACTTTGTTTATTTAGGCTAATGTGGATCACAATGTAGAAGATTACTTTCAGTAATGTTAATTTTCAATATTGTTAAGATGGGTTATTTGCGGATATTTATTATTTTTAACTATTTCGGTGAATTTGGCATCTATGGAGGAATGTGTTTTAGATTAAATTAGATTCCAATATCACAATATTGTCGGAAATATTAATTTAAATGTGTTTTATTAAAAAATTAATGATCCCCTTAATATTAGAAAAGAAATTTTAGTCTATGATATAGGAAACAATATAAATAAATATCAAAGGGCAATTCAATACGAAGTAACAGTAAATTGTAGGGATAGCATGTTAACTAAGAGCGCCAGCAAGCTAATTCCACAAACTAATGATGCACGCATAATGAAAGAATTATTATAAATTTAAATATTCTTACCTTATCAGACTATCTTTATCAGCCACAGTTCCTGTGACCAGTTTAATTTTAACTACACTCATTCCAGATGCTTTACCTTCGGGTATGTAACTGAAAAACAATTTTTAATGCATGAATTTAAAAGAAAATTATTACAGTATATAATAAAAACAAATACCCTGTCAGATTCTTTAATACATTTAAGCTAAAAATTGATATGCTATTTTATCTTTAAAACAGTTATAAGTAATTTAATCAATATATTGCATTGAAAAGTCGTATTTCAATAAATTTGCTAAGATAAGAAGAATGATTCGAAGACGTGTAGCTTTATTTATCATCTTACAATCTAGACATTTTGTATTAGATAAAAATTTTTGACTTTCTTTTTATACATAGAACTAATTAATTTGTACTTTTTTTTTTTTCAATTTCCAGCTGACTTTTTGCCTTTTTCCATTTTGGAATTGTAGCCGATTCAAATTTACTTAAGAGATAGATTTTCGTTAGACCATGGGGGGGGGGATTGTCGCTCTGCGGTCGTCTTTTGGCAAGCGAGGCTACCTACAGTTTAAAGTGGATTCGAACCACTAACAAACATTCATGTCACCGCCAGGGATTCCACCATGGGAGTGGGGGTAGATTTTCAAAAAGAATTACAAAATTCGCTTGTTCCATTAAAGAAATTGAGGAGAATTGCAATCAAGAAACCTCACAAACAATGCATGACATTTTATCAAACATCGTTTTTACTTATTTTCAAAATAATGACTGTAGCTTATATTCTCAAATTTGACTTATTTATGTGTCACACTAGGGTTTGAAATTAAAAGAATTTTTACTTTTGTCGAATATCTCCAGAACTGCAGGACAGATTGGGATAAAACTATGTATGTGCACCGTTTAATATAATACAAAAATAAGCTACGCAACAGTTTTGGTACACATGTACGTGCGTAAACAAGAAAAATTGGTTAATGAGACATAGTCATTCCTCTGTTACAATTATGCAGATCTTACAATGAAATTTAACAGTGAATTCATATTGGAAATCAGAAAATTTATGAGCCCTTAAAATAATCGATCCTACTATTCCAACAACATTGTTTTCAGGTCGTGGATTGTTCTAGGATGTGAAAAACGCATCTTTTCCCATCTAGAAAATTTTTGAGAAGCTGGACAGGGTTAGGTCTTGAAATTTGGATGGCTGATTCATCCAGTGAATATTCTACTTTCAAAAATCAAATAGATGAATCCTATGTTGGCTTGCATTGCTGTTCGTTAAAATGAAATCAGTAACAGCTCAACCCATGAAAAGGCAAATATAGAAAATCAAGATCAGGTTTCTATACTTAACAGCCTTCACAGAGCCTGTGACAAAGACAAGAAATTCCGTGTACTTCTCCAAAAATGATGCCTGTCCAGATAATCAAAATTTAACTGCTGTAGTAGTTTTTCTAGGATGTTGAAAGTCAGGTAACAGGTCCTTGGCTCTCTCTCAGATGAACGTACGTTGAAAATCAAAGATTAAGCTGAACCGGCACTCTTTAAGTGAATAGCTATTCACGATTTAATTTCTCACGATTTTCCATCTCGTTACATTATCCAAACATCAGTGGTTACATTTTTAATTGTTTGCTTTTGAATTTCACCACATTTTAAGGAAAAAAACCGAAATTTTTAAATCGCGTGAGTTAACAAAAATTTCTGTATGTGCTTATAGAGCTTGTTTCTCTAGATGTATTACCCACACGCACATATGTACTCTTGCGTATTCAACACTAAAAATATAAATTTTTATTTGGAAGCATTAATATTACAGATTACTTCGAGAAAATCGACACAATATATAAAATCACTTAATTTTTGAGCACGGTTGTTGATAAAATTAAGCATTTGTTGGATAGGGTTATTACAAACTAAACTTTTTAGCAACTTCTTTTAAACTTTATTGTTGAGTATTAAAATTTAATAAATAAAATTTTTTATCAGTAAGGATTAATCATTAAAAGGTTTAAGGAAAAAAACTGACGGAATTGAAATATTATATTACCTCGTCTTTTTACGATTATTTTCCTTTTTTTACAGTTTTCAATCGTGCATTGGCAAACTGATTCCAGATAAAACATTTGCTTCTCAGGTGCAGAAATTGTATTATATCGAAGGATTGCCTGTAAAAAAAAAAAAAAAAAAAAGAATTTAAAAATGTACAAACAACTAACTGTGAATAAAATTTTAACAAAATTACGAATTGTAAAAAGGTACCACGGTAATAAATAAGCAGAGAGATACAAGGAGAATCATATAAATTTGATTTTTTTTTTTTATAAATTCAGAAAAGTAATTATGGCTAAATTAATCGTTTGAGCACACGATACACGCAGTAATATTGTCAGCCTACAATTCAATATCTTTAGCACTTACATAACAGTAAATTACAATGTATACCATCTAGTCAAATGTGAGATGAAATAATTAGCTTTCTTCAAGCAAAACAGCATAGTGATGCAGAAATTCAACAAAAATTGCATTCCATTTATTGATCTGCAATAATGATTGAGTGAAAACTACAGCAATTTCCAAACTATTAATGATCATGGACTGCCAGACCACGTCTCTTATACTGTGTACTCAATGAATTGCAATTTTCCTTCATTTAAAGATGTGGTTTGCTTCCTAATCTTTTGAAGACAATAAGTTAAAAGTTTCCAATGTTAGAATAACTGTACTTTCATGCACAAAATTCTTTACATGAACGTACTAATATAGACAGATCTAATATAGCCTGTCTTGCGATGACGAAGATATTCACAAATAAATGATGACTAATGAGAAAAATTTACAAGAAATATTGATTCTTTAAGAAATTTTTCTTCTTTTATATATATATATTACTTTTATAATCAACCAGAATTTTTATTTAACATACGCCTTTAATTGTTATTTTTATGACATCATTGGAAGAACTATTTGTACTATAAGTCAGTTTTCTGTGAAACTGAGGAATTAAAAATCTTACCTGAATGAGCCCACAACCGGATCCAGTAGCTTCAAATTTTATGTCACCTGATATATCAGGAACCAAATTTCGTTGAACTAGCAATTTATTATCTTCAGATATAACAATAGATTTATCTATGCTACCACTCAGAGAAACTACCACTAAAATGTCAACAGGATCTTTGTAAACAATCTTTGCAAATTTACTAAGAGCGTCCAATCCTACACGTATCCTAAAAATAATAAAAAAATGTGGTATATTAAAACCTTTTTTTTTTTTTAACAGATTCATATCAAACACAATACATATAGGCAATATGATAGACCGCAGGATAATAATTTGAATTGAAAAATCACAATCTGCAGTCTTTCCCATTGGGGCAAAGCTTAATTTTTTTTTAATATTCGAATGATTTCAGAAATATACGTCATTTATGTATTAATGTAAGCTTAATTTGATCTAAAGCTCGTACCATTTATTTAAATCGCAAATTATCTTGCAATTAAATGGCTATAAAGTATAAGATTAATCAAATAAACCTTCTTATTACATTTTGAATATCTACTCAATAAAAAAATGAGCATGTGGCGCCATCTATTATGCATTTTAAGCTTAAAAGTGGAATCAAAAGATATTCATTGATTACTTCAATATTTTACACGTACAGGTTTGTCCGCTTTCCGGCGATGGCAAGAATGGAAAAAAAACAGAAATTTAAAAAAAAAACCTCTTAAAAATGACAATTTACACCATTTTCGTCAAATTTTTGCATATTTAGACAGAGCGAAGCGGAAGCGAAAGATATTTAAAGATTACTGGCAATTTTTTTTACTTATGTTTCTTATATATTCTTTTAACTTATTTTGGGCTAGGAGGACGAAAAAAACTGAAATTAAAAAAATTCCTTGAGAATTTGCATCATGTTCAACTAATTTCGCCAATTTAGGACAAAAGTGAAATCAGAAGATATTTAATCAAATTTCATTAGTACGTTTTTGAAAATGATTTCATAACATTTCCACGCTACCCGGAATAGATAATTAAAAGAAATTTCACTTTGCTCTATTATCCATCCTTCATTTTCCTGAATTATGCAGTTGATGATACATATTATAAACTATACTTCCTTATCATATTATACTTCATTACATATTGAATATCATATTATCTTTGAAATTGAATATCTTTATATTGCAACAAACTATTACAAGCATCAAAGATATTCATACAAAATTGATTCATAATATTAGTAAGCAAAAAAATATATATATATATCTTCACTTGTAAATACAATTATAGTCATGTAATATATTTAGTAATTAAATAATCATATTAAGTGGACAAATAATAAATCTATGTGTCAAACATATATACAGGATCTTAAAAAGTAGCAATGCTTTTGTAAATGGATGAAAATGAAACATACTTTCTTAGGTTTTAAAAATAGTAATAAAATTTAAAAATTTTTATTTATTCTAAATGTAACATAAATTAAATGTTAATGCAAATAAATTTAAATTAATTTAATTAAATGTAAATTTCATAATTAAATGTAAAAAAGTTCATTAACAGGATCTTAAAAAGTAGCAATTTGGATAAAATTTATTTTTAAAAAATAGTAATAAAATGTATTTCACTTTATTTTTATTTATTCTAAATGTAACATAAATTAAATGTCAATGCAAATAAATTTAAATTAATTTAATTAAATGTAAATAGCAATTAACAATGTAATTAAATGTAAATAGCAATTAACAATGTAATTAAATGTAAAGGTTCATTAACAGGATCTTAAAAGTAGCAATGCTTTGTAAATGTGGATGAAAATGAAACATACTTTCTTATTTTTAAAAATAGTAATAAAATGTATTTCATACATATTTATTTTTTATTTATTCTAAATGTAACATAAATTAAAATGTTAATGCAAATAAATTTAAGTTAATTTAATTAAATGTAAATAGCAATTAACAATGTAATTAAATGTAAAGGTTCAAATGTAATGTAATGTAGGTTAATGTAATTAATTAAATGCAATTAAATGAAAATGCAGTTAATGAAATGTAAATATTATTAATACAACTCAAGAAGCGCTTAAATACCTGAGTTGAATAGAATCCACCTCTGGGATTCAAACTTTTAGTCAAAAAACGTACAAGACCAATAACATCGGATGAAGGATTTCCAACTTGAAGGTTCGTTAACACAGCGTAAGCAGCTGTTTCAAGGTTAGTAGCCTTCGTGCCGTTGGGGTTTCTATAATATTCAACGCCATCTGAAAATATTAATAGTTATATACAGAAAGGAAAACTTATCGTTATACGTCTGTTAAACACATAAAATATTTTGCAGAGTTTTTGTATTTGATTTTGATTAAAAAATATTTTATCGATACAAATTGTATATATGAAAATAATTGCGAAAGTATCAAATAATTTTTTTTTAACAATTATTTAAATGAAAAGTATATTGCATATTCATTGTATGTTATTACAAATTGCTGTTTTTTAAAACTATATTGGTTATATTTTTAGAAAGTGACAAACTATTTCTTATAATCAGAAAATAGAATCGAGCTTTAAAAGAAAATATACTTATCCAACACTTAATTAAAAATTTTTTGTACAAATGGCATGTACTTATAATATGATGACTTTATATTAAGATAAAAGAATCTTACATAAAATTAACTTTGAATTAGTTAATTATTAAATTTTCCAAATATGTGGATTGAGAATAGTTGATATTTGTTCATAAAAATAGTTTTGCATTTTATTTTCATTTATATATTAGGTATAAAATATAGTACGATTAATTAATAGATATTTATAGCTTTGAATTATATTAAGATATTAATTATTTCCTGCATTTTTAATAATATATCTATAATAATATTTTTTTAACATAAGACTAATACGCATATCAAAGAATATCTACGAAGCTCTACATAATATTTCATTATAATATATTTACAATATTTTATTTAAATTATAATTATATTCCTTTGAAAATTTATTGTCTTAAACAAAAATATTTAAATTTATTTTGACTATAGGATGCATTTGGCCATATGTTTTGCATTAAATTCGGCAATAATAATTCTAATATTAAAGTAAAAGTTGGAAGCTGTCAACTTTTGATTAAGAATCGGACACGATTGTCTTGCGAAACACCTTAACGGAATAGGTATCCTCGCCTCGAACACTTGCCCAATATGTAGAGATGAACAATGAACAGGGAGGCTCAGTGCCCGGCACAAGTCTTGCATGGACTAAAATAAAGTGTCTACCCCCTTAATTCTACTCTCTTCCCCCATTTGACTTTGTGGTGTATGAGATCGACTTATTATCGATTGCTGTCTTTGTTGCATGTTTGCTTTGTTCTGCTTGTCCCTTCTTTTGCTTGTGATTCTTGTTGTACGGATTGATTTCCATTAAAGCCATATATAATATTACAGCAATTCTAATATCAATATTATATTCATCAATATTCTCATTCTCACCTCGTTGAATTTGCTTTTGGTTTTTGATATCGTCAAGTCGTTTCTGAGCTGCTTCCAGTTTTCCGGCAAGAGCTGAGTAAGGGCAAACAGGAATGTTTCATATGGTGTTAAGTTAGCATTGTCAGACACTTCCAGAGCGTTGATGACAGCCTCGTTCTCGAACTTCGAGATGATTAGGAAGCAACAACATAAGCTGCAATGGCTCCTGTATTTTTCTCCTTTTCTAAACCTCCCTAGAATAGAAACAAATATTTTTGATTTAAAATGAGAAATAAGCTCAAAATGTTAAGTTATTTACAAATACTAATAAATTTATAAGTTTGCAAAAGGGCAGATAATGTGTCGTTATTATTATCTGTAAAAATCCGCTGTGCTTATATGTTTATAACGATAAACGCCAAAATATTTGTATAATATACTCGAACATAGGGCTATCATACTAAATTACACTAT
>BPLR01016257.1:0-86763 GCA_021605095.1 Caerostris extrusa | reverse complement strand
TTATGCTCATCGCTATTGTAAAAACTTTATAATCTGATAGTATTCCTTTCAATATGTTATATATATATATATATATATATTACATATCATGATATGTGTATAAAATCATTGCGATATACAGGATGATTATAATTAAAGTTCCACTTTCAAAATGATTTTTGAACTGCCATCCAATTTTCCAGGTATGAACTCGCCGCGGTGGATGGGCTTTCCATTAACAGTGTCACAACTGTTGAATGACTTGGAAATCATTTTTTCCGTCAAAAACCCAGAAACAATCAAGCTCATTGAACACTACAGTTTGTTTAATGAGCAACTCATGCCAAATACGTTGTAATTTCGATTCAAAATATCACTGGCAGCCGAATTCACTTTCTTTATGTCGCTTACAGCGCCATATATTATTATACTTTGGAAATGTTTTTGATGCCGAACTGTTTCCATTTCTTCAGGTATCTTCAGTTCGAATTTAAGCTCATTGTGATGAGTGATTCTTTTTTATAATGAGATATTCTTTTTTTTTTTAAAGTGGAGAAATTATAATCATCCTGTATATGCATTCAACATCCTTAAATTTGCAATCAAACGCTATAGAAATCAAAAATTTGCATCCTTAAATTTGTAAAAGTAAACGAGTTTGATTTCTTTAAACATAGATATACTAGATAACACATATTAGAATTCATAATTAAAAACAAATTAGAAAAAAAATATTGAATGCAAAATTTCTTATTTTATTAAGTATGCTTACAGAGACAATCGAAAATTATTTCAAACATCTTAAAAATCAAAATTTTCAATATATACGGCATCAATTTTCATTATTTTCTAGGAATACGAAAACATAGGGAAAAAAACCACGTTGGTTAAAACTAAATAAATGTTATCATGTTAAATAACATCGAATAGTCGTTGAACAAAAGCCTTTTTAACTTCCTACTATCGAATTTAAAAAGTACATCAATTATTATTATTATTATATGTGCTAGCTTCCTTTCAAACTGAATTCGATCACCATTGCAGAGAGTAAATTGGACCTGAATGGCCGAATGTCTGGTGCTCTGACGCTCGGGGCCACAAGTTTCGGGTTTGAGTCCCGGCGGTGTCATGGATGTTTGTAGTGGTTCGAATCCACTTTTAAACTGTAAATCCCGGTCTCATAGGACTAAGAAAGTCACGAAGCCAAGTCAGATTTCTATTTATGAGTGTTTCATCACAACAGAGTTGCCCCCCCTTTCCCTTCAACCATGAGTCCATACGTGTTCGTGGGCCCTGTCTAAATGACTACCAATTGGGATAAAAACAACAACAGAATTCATATCTATTTCAAAAACAAATCAGAAAAAATTTATTGAATGAAAAACTTTCTTTTTTTTTATTAAATAAATTTACAGAGACAATTAAAAATTATTTCAAACATTCATTATTCAAATATATATATATATATATATATTTAGAAATACGAAAACATAGAAAAAAACATATTGATGATATAACTTTAAAAAAAAATCCTTAAAAATTATCGTTCGATCGGGGGACAATAAGCCATTTTAACTTCCTACGATTGAATTTAAAAGTATATTAGATATTATTAATGAACATACACTCAAGAGCCAAAACATTATGACTGATGATGATGTTTCAAACTGATGAACTGATATGATGTTTCAAAACACTATGATAAAACACCTGTCAATAACGAGTTGGCCCACCTTTTGGCGCACAACACAGCTTTCAACCTGCCTTGGCATGGATTAATACCAGTTAAATACCACTTCCACCTCATCACGTGCCTTCCACGTCCTCCAGGCAAGTTCATTGCAAAATGTAGGGGTGGTCATAAAGTTTTGGCTCTTGAGTGTATATGCACTTGCTTCACTTTCAAACTGAATTCGATGACCACTGCACATTTTTAGTAGTAATATCAAAATCACAATGTTGCAATTTTCACATGCCTGTTTTTGAACAAAGACGTTCCACTTCATTTACTAATGAGTATGGTACTTTCCTCTCGTTTAAATGATTGACAAAGCGACAAACACCCCTCCCCATCCAAGCACTAACTGAAAAAGGAAGAGTCGGGATCAAATTTTGCACACGTGCCGTCCACTGAATTTAACGACCCACTGTAGCTCGTACCTGAACTCTAATAAAGAGAAAGTTACTCACTCTCCCTCCTACCAATTTGGGATCAGGTAATTGCGGCTTCCGACTGTTCCTTTGTTATCCAACGGGGAAAGAGAGAGGGACGAAGGAAATTGGAAATTTTGGTCAGTCCATTCTGTTACTCCAAGCCTATACATTTAAAATTTCAATATAATGTTGTCTTTATATTCCTATTTCAGTAATTTAATTTTATTAACTGCAAATTTCCTTACATTGCATTTCAACATTTGTTTTTCATTTATATTGTTCATATAAAATTGAATGCTAATAAAATGAAAGGTTACTCACTCCCTCCTACCAAATGATCTGGGAACCGGTGATTATGATTTACGAATTCCCACCGTTTCTTTGTTACCCAAGGGGGAAAGAGCGGGGAATAAAAGGAATTGAGATTTTGACCGGCCCATTCTGTTACTCAAGGCCTATATATTTTTAAATTCCTATATAATACTGTCTTTTCATTCCTATTACAATTTTTTAATGCTATAAACTGCAAATTTCCTTACATTGTATAACAACATTTTCTTACATTGTATTTTTTTTTACATTTATATTGTTCATATAAAATTGGTTGCTTTGAATATCAGATACATCGACCAACGTACCAGACATTCAATTATAGTGTTCATATAAAAATTTAACGTTAATAAAATGAAAAGTGACTCACTCTCTCCCTACCAAATGATACGGGATCATGTGATTACGGCTTTGCGAATTCAGACTGTTCCTTTGTTACCCAAGGGGGAAATGAGCCTGGGTAAAAAGAACTGGAGATTTTTTCCGGCCTATTCTGTTACCCCAAGCTATACATTTAAAATACCAAAATAATGTTGTCTTTGCATTCTTATTACAGTATTATAATGTTATTAACTGTAAATTTACTTACTTTCTACATCAACATTTTTTCCATTTATATTATTCCTATAAAACTTGTTGTTTTGAATGTCTGGTACTTTCACCATCGTCATTCCCCAATGTAATGGCAGAGATAGAAACATAATCCATATTGCGCTGAAGGCAACAAGGGATGCTTTCTACACTGCAGCCATATCCATTTTGCAACTGCAAATTTAAACAAAAAAATTTTACGTTGTTATATTTGTCATAATAAGGGCCTGAATGGCTAGCGTTTTCTAACTCCTCGGTACCACAGGTTTCGGGTTCGAGTCCCGGTGGTACCATGGATGTTGAAACTGGTTCGGGATCCACTTTAAATTGTAGATCCCGGTCTAATATGAGATGTTGCGGGGGCATTGTTACTCCGTGGCTTATCTCCAAGTTAAGAGCAGCGCCCCTGGGTAATGCAAAGTGAGTAACGTTTGTGTAGAGCTTGCCTTAAGGCATTCAAGACCAAGTGTCTCAGTGTTTGCCATCTGCATTAGAAGAAAAAAATATTTGTCATGATCATTAACAGCCTCCATTAAAACTACTTCTCATTTAAATTAATCTTACTATTATTATTATTATTAATCTTTTTTATTTGTATTACGGATAAGATTCGTATTTAAGTCTTTCTTATTGAAATTATTTCAAATTATTATTTTTGCCGATAATTAAATACCGTTAGACTTCATGTTAATTAATTTTGCTTTAAACATCAAAATAGAGCTGATTTTAACGAGAAGAGGATCTTCATTGTAATCGTATCTAGAATCGTATTCGTTTCATAAGAATTTTATTTCTGTTAAATAGGAATTGTTCGGAAAAATGTTCACATCGTTTTAAAGCATTTTCATTCATGACAGTTCTGAATAGAGCAGTGGCAGCGGTTGAAATTTCAATTATCTGGATTAATTAGCAACATACTACAATAATTTCATTCACCTCAATTAATTTCTATGAGCTAATTATTGGCGAGCTAATTATTTATTTACTTGGCATTAAAATATAACAAGAGAATTAAATTAAATTTATTAATTAAATTGATTATTCTTATTTGTTTATAATGTGCGATTAACTGTTTTTCACCCTATGGAGAATTCTTAGTGATAGTGTTTCATTGCAGCTATCAGTGTTAATTAGCTCCATTTTTTTAACTTTACATACCAAGAGTACAACTTTCGCCTTTGTTATATTCATGGGCATTCGAAAACTTTTAAACCTGATAGTATTCCTTATGAAGATTCTCGGTTTTTTTAATGAAAAATAATGAATGTAAACAATTACAGCAAGATGCATGAAAGACGATTATCCATTGAAAAAGCGTTTAATCCTCAATAAACTATACGGATTAAACAATAAACTATACGTTTGATCCTCAATAAAAACTATCGAGTAATTTTCTTTGAAGATATTTGAGAAGGCCTGATCCCTCAATGCATTGCAAATATTTCACACTTCCTGATGTCCAAGCAAACACCTTGTTCAAACGTGCCGGCAATAATTTGTTGAACGTTGAAATTCTCTTTGATGAAATCTCTGAAATTTACATTGTTTGGAACATCCATTGAAACGATGAAAAGAAAGGAACTCATCTAATAGCAGAAAATAGGCAAGGGTTAATTGGTTTATACTTGTCCATAAATTTGACTAATTAAACTTCACTATGCTGGAAATAACCCTCTATCATAATTGCCATGACTAATCATATTTGTCATAGGTACATTTCATCTATAGCTTCCTACATTCAATACAATTTCATCTAATTCCTTACTAATTCATATAAATTATTCATTCTTTTTTATCAAATAAGTTTTTCTAAAATTGCGTATATAACATATTTTTCCTCACAATGAAATTAACCAGCGTCATTTCTTGTAAAGCAATACCCGATTTTAAGTAAAATTAATTTTGCTTAAATTAATCCTTTTACTTATAATCGGGTAATGCTTTACAATTACTTGCTTTGCTTAATTTTTAAAAGTGATAATACACTTGTATTATTTTTTGCTTATCGATGGAATGTTTTTATTAGCATTTAATGACCGTAATTCTATGACCGTAACCGTAATTATTTGATATTAGATTAATACGTATTTAAAAAATTATTTTTTCTTTATCAGAATGTCCTTTCTGCTCTTGATGGACTTCTATCAGGACGGGGAATATGTAATATGTATATATATATATATTTCCAATGTAGCTGGAAACAGACATGGAAGTCTTGGATGCCTTAAGGCAAGTGCTACACAGACGTTACTCACTTTGCATTACCCCCGCAAATGTAAGCCACGGAACGATCCCCCGCAACGCTCAACGATCCCTATTGGGACCGGGACCTACGGTTTAAAGTGGATTCCGAACCCTACACACATCCATGACGCCGCCGGGACTCGAACCCGAAACCTGTGGTACGGAGCGCCAGAGCGCTAGCCTCTCGACCATTCAGGCCCATTTATATCTATACTACAGTGTCCAAAAATTAAGACCAATTTTCAATTTAAAATACCCGGGACTTACAGAATTTCAATTTTTTTTTCTTTTTTTAGTTTGCCGGCACTGTCCTTGACATCTGTGTGAAATGACGTCAAAATATTCATTAGTTTTTGAGTTACACTTGTCTTTGTGAGAAGCTGAAACTGATTCCGGCGATTTTTGAAATGTCTGAAATAATTGAGCAAAGAACATGCACTCAATTTTGTTTGCGGAAACGTATAGAATGCCGCTGAAGGCATTCGGGGGGGAGCATTTCTATTTCGGAAAGAAATGTTTAGAAGTGGTATAAACAGTTAAAAAAGACAGAGAACGCGTTGAAGACGAAGAGCCCTCTGGTCGACCTTCAACCTCAATCTAGAGACGTTGCAGATGATGTTGGAATTTTAAAAGGATTGTTCAATTCAAACGAGTCAAATTGGGCCTCAAACGCGTCAAATATCGATTGGTAGCGAAAACACTGAATGCGCCAGATCACACTCCATTGATTCTTCTTGACTTTTTCGCCAAAAATGAAACACATATCTTTCCACAACCCCCGTATTCATACCGTACGACTTCTGGCTATTCCCTAAGCACAAACAACCACTCCGGGGACATCGTTTCGAGTCGAGTGAAGAGATTCAACGTGCGCTTTGAAGGCCATCCCGACCGTTGACTTTTTAGCATGCATTGAGGATTGGAAAAAAAGTTAGCATAAGTGCATTGTGTCCAAAGGGATTACTTTGAAGGCGATGGCATAAATTAGGAAGAATAAATAAAGAATTTTTGAAAAAAAAAAAAATTGGTCTTACTTTTTTTGGGTACAGTAGTATATATATAATGTATATACATAAAAAAAAGAAATTAAAAACAATATGTACATTTAATTTTTTTTTTTGTCTCCATTTAAAAAGCCTACTATTTTTAATTCATTTATTTAATGGTTTATTACTAATAAAAAAATTGGAAAAATATCACGTGAAACAATTGTGAGTTTCGTGAAATTACTTTTTTATTCAATTCCTTCTATTAGCTCACACTATTCCTATATATATGTTGTTCAAGTTTTCAATCGTTAATAAAATACTTCTGATTCATCCACTCAAGTCTAAATACATTTTTTAACTTGTAGTGGATGGCACTGGATGTTAATACAGTTTTTTCAAATATAAATTCAGTAATTAAATTTAATAAATTAATTTTAGTTTTTTTTAGATTTAAGTTGCATATATCTACCCATAGATGGCGCCATATAACTTAAGAAAATGAAGGAAAATTATTTATAAAGGACTTTCTGCAATATAGTGAAAAAAAGTAGGAATTGACTTAAATTATTTTTTTTATATTACTTATTTTTGTTTAACTTCCCTTTGATGGATCTGAAAAGGAGCAGATCCAGCAGCCAATGCTTTGCATCAGAAGAAACACTTAATTCAGTTTTTTTCTGCGAGAGAAGAGACGATAAATCCATTTATCTCGCTCATTCAGATTTCCATTAATCTTAAAATTAGTATCAAAATTGAATTGTAAAAATAATCATATTTAATAAAATTTTTTTGTGTTCCTACTATTTAAAAAATTGTATTTTTATTTAAAGCGAAATAATTTGTAGATTGTGTAAAGATCAAATTATATATATATATATATATATTAGCTCCAGAAAGTTGAAATTGAATCCGTAAAATTTAATTTATCTTATGTAATTGAAAATCGAAGCATCATTTTATCTTTTTTATTCATTTTATTTATTAAAATTTAATATTCTTTCATTTAATAATACGTGAAAAAGCAGAATTAATTGAAAGTGAATTTAGCATTTCTCTAAATTGACACTGACTTTTAATTTCAATTATTGCTAAGCACTTTCCAGTAATAACACTTTAATATTTTTATGAACGATATTACTTTTTGTTAGTATTTGTAGTCAATTTCTCTAATACTGACATAGGAGTTGTTAGTGAATTGACTCTGTGCTTTTCTTATTTATATTTTACGTTCCAGTACTAGCCAATAAACTTAAAAACAATGCTGGTTTGTGACTCGAGATCCATCTGGATTTAGGAAATATATTTTTTTCTCTAGGCATACCAACTTCGTGCTCTGCGAAGACACTTTTTATTGTGTCTCAATCTATCTGAAATTAGGAATAATTTCTGTTTCGCTAGACATAGCAACTTTGAGTTCTGTAAAGATTGGCGTTGTATTATTTTAGACATTTACATAGACTTTCTCAACGTTTCGATAGTGTTAAGAAAAAGGTTGTACTAATCCAAACCAGTTATTTTTCCACTAAAAATATCTGCCATTTTAACGTATAGTCGTGGTACCTATTTAGAATACTTTCTTCTTCTTCTAGTGCTATTGCATTCTACTTAACGTCTCTTTCAAATTCTGACATCAGCCTTTATTTTTGACTTTATTAGTTTACTTACTTTTACCACGGCAGATTGATAGAATATCATATGTTATTTATACACTAGGACATCTTGAAAATATTAGGTACCAATATTTTTATAATCTCTCAATTTGAGTAATTCTGTGATTTGTTTAATTGCTAGTTTTTCTTTAAAGTCCATGACAGGTTATGATACAAATCTTTTAAAATATTAATTAAAATTTTATTTAGTTTTAAAATTCCTATTGAGAATGATATCTTTGCTAATTTACTCATTTTCTAAAAAAAAAAATTCGACTTATTTCAATAGCTAAAACTTTGTTTATACCAGTCTATGGAAAGGAAACCTATTCATAATAATAAATCTGTAATCTTTGAAATCTTTCTGCAAAAATAGAGACAATTTATAGTTGTTAAGACTTATAATAATTTAAATGTTTTTTTTTTCAATTCCTTTTATTAGCTCACACTCTCCCTATATGTATCTTGTTCAAAATTTCAATCGTTAATAAAATACTTTTTATTCCTCAACTCAAGTTCAAATACATTTTTTAAACTTGTAGTGGATGACACTGGATGTTAATACTGTTTTTTTCAAATATTAATTCATTCATTAAATTTAATTAATTAATTTAAGTTTTTTACATTTAAGTTACATATATTTTATCAATAGATGGCGCCAGATAAACTTAAAAAAATGAATGAAAATTATTTGTAAAGGACATTCTGCAATATAGTGAAAAAAAGTAGGAATTGACTTAAATTTTTTTTTTTTTATATTACTTGTTAAAAGTTTGTTTTCTAAAAATAACAGTTATATTTTCCATCAATTTAACATTCCCAATTATAACTTAACATTCCATTCATAATTATTTAAATGAAACATTTGTATAAAAATATAGATGTGAGCGTATTTAGTTCTTGTAATTTACTTTATAATTTTTAAATAAAAAAAAAAAAAAAACAATGATTCATTAATTTCAAATTATTCTAAAGATTGTTTTGAAAGAGAAAACTCATCCAAATAAAGTCCACGAAAAGGTGATTTTGTTTTTCTATTAATAATGTTGTTCAAATTAAAACGTTCTCCAAATAATTGGAAACATTTTCATGACTTTTAAAGATAATGATGACATTATAAATCATTAAAAACAAAATCTGTCTTACTCTTATTAATGAATGAACAGCAGAAGCTGATGAACAAAAAATAAATTATACATGTTTTTAGTTAAAAAATAATTGGAGGAAATCATATGTCATTCTTAACATTTAGCAAAATAATGATGTTTACCTTCGTCTATCTCATTACAATCAGTCTCTTTTTAAAATCTCATCAAAGAATTCAGTTAAAATTTTTGTTCTATTATTTTAATTTAATTTCTATTTTTAGACCAACATTTTATCATTAAGGATTTATTTTTGTGCATTTACTTACCATCTCTTATGGTTTTGATATTCATCCTATGTGCTTTTCTAATACTAACGCTTGTTTACCGGCAATAATTTTGGTGAAATATATATTTAAAGACACTTTTTAATATAATACATATCCTTCCAATGAAATTAGTACCAACAGACTTGTTGCTTAAATGATAGATATTATTATTTAAATTATGTATATCGTTATTATATGTAAAAAAATTCAAAATGTTTCCATGCAATCATCATACGCAGAACATCTTAGCTCCTCTTACTGTCCTAATTACATAATAAAATGTCATAAGTAAAATAATCTATGAAGTTTGCTTTCTTTTTAACAAATAACGCTACTGCTATCTCATATATATATATATATATATATATATATGTATATAAGTGGCTTTGAAATTGTACTACACAAAAATTATAATTTTTGGATTATAATTTGGATAATTTGTCAGCGGTTTGAATCTCAGTCCTAATGCTCACCAGCGGCGCAGGTTGTCACTGAGCCCCGAGTCGTACAGACAATACGTTGAGAATATGTAAGTGCAAATAATAATGGCAAGATACATTATTCTCGAAAAAGAAATTAACTTCACAGATAAAGCATAAATATAAAAATTTCAAAGTTTTTAAATAATACAAAATTAAATTATATTCAACAGCCCGATTCGTGAATTAATTGCACAGCGCAATTTGCGTGCATGAGGGGCTAGGTTCGAACATACTGACGGCATTATTATAGTCACTGTTTTCAGAAACGAGGATACTAGATGGCGAATGGCAATATGTGTGAGCAGCAACCTCACATCGAGAGTCATGTTGCCTGATAGAGTTTTCCAGGTTTTCCCCCATACGACACGCAAAGGCACTAAAAATATTAGTCCAATACACATTAAGAATTCAAGATTGCTAGCAACATTAATTAAGTTAATAAGTCTTTCTGGTTTTGATAGTATTACTTATCTTCTTATCACATATTTTAAGTTCGCCCTGTTTTAAAATATCCTTTCCAATTATTCGTATATGAGTTATCAATAATTCATATATCGGTCTGAAAACTTCATTTTCGATTCCAATCTTGGTTTTAAGGTGCCAAGGCGTTTAATTTGACTCTTACCAAAAGCAGGTAGTTTTATTTTTGCAGTGTTGACCAATGGTCGTCCAAGAATTTGATCCAGATTTTCACGTACTAAACTTACAGACCTACCAGTATCAATAAAAGATTAAAGGTATAACCAGCAATATGGGTCAAAATTACTTAGTCATAAATATCAACAAACAGAGAATTGGAAACATTTGGTGAGTAAAAATTTTTAACTAATTTGATACTTAACTATTTCAAAATTTTTTAAAAGTTATTGTTGAATAGCAATGCCAAGCTTCAAATTAAATTATCAATTTCATTTTTTTTGTAATGAAATGTTATAAATATAAAAGAAATACAGGATACAATGTGTAAAGCTCCAATTTAATTTTTCTTTTCTCTTTCATGCTTACCTATATATGTGTACTTCTTGCAAATCTTCTTTACATATTGTGCTGTCGAAATATCTGTGTGATAAACTCAGTTCTTTTCCCGCCCTCCGTCTCTGTAACCGCTGTAATAGTCGGAGTCAAGCCCCCACCCCCCATTTTCACGAAAGCTTATTCAATTCCTTCTATTAGCTCACACTCTCCCGATATATATCTTGTTCAAATTTTCAATCGTTCATAAAATACTCTTTATTCATCCACTCAAGTTAAAATACATTTTTTTAAACTAGTTGTGGATGACACTGGATGTTAATAAAATTTTTTTCAAATATGAATTCACTAATTAAATTTAATTAATTAATTTCCTTTTTTAGATTTAAGTTGCAGGTATCTACCAATAGATGGCGCCAGATAAACTTAAAAATCAATGAAAGTTATTTATAAAGGACTTTCTACAATATAGTGAAAAAAAGTAGGAATTGACTTAATTTTTTTTTTTTTTTATATTACTCGTTATTTATTTGTTTTCCCCTCACCATTGGCTAATGCACGTGCCTCCTGTAGTACGCCTGTCTACTCCTTCTTCATATTTCCTGCCAACGCATCCCATTTACTGATGTGAAGCAAGTTTTCTTTACACTTTAATTAGCAATTTCTCTTTAATTGCAGAGTTGTGCAATTAAAGAGAAATTGCTAATTAAAGTATAAAGAAAAAATTGCAAAATTGCAGAGTGGTTTGAAATAATTACATTGTTTAAAATTAATCTTCCAGTTAATATAAAGTCATTTTTAGTATAAGCAATGCTTAAATAACATTAGGTTTGTTATATCAATATATGCATATTTAAAATTCTAAATGAAAGTCATTAATGTTAAAAACTATTGTTTACGTACGTAAATTATTTTTTATAATCCAAAAATTCCATTAACAATAATTTATGGCAGCTTGAATTCCAGGGACCCAACCTTTTGTACCTTAGAGCACGTACAATTAGGCGAATTAGGGGGACAACTAATTCCTCATCAACAAAAAAGGATTTTATAATATCTTTGTATGTTGGTAGAAAAAAGTTCTCAATTCTGTAAGATCCCCAAAAATAGAACATCATCTTATTATCTTCAATTTGTTCAAAATTTCCGAAGATAACGACAATCCTCCATTATGTTTTTTTATGTACTGTACTGGTTCAGCACAATATTAAAAGTCTTATAAATAATTTTACATGCGCTATTTTGCAACAGCAACAACAACAAAATTCTGTTCTACTAAAACATAAAGCTGAACTTACTAAAAGCCCCTAAACAGCCTAGATTCTACTAGGCAATCTTTTTTAATGCAAAGGAGTTCCAGCTATGGTCCATTTAAGACTTAAATTCGAGCAGAAATATGTTTATTTAATCCTCTTAAGTTTTGTATTTATGTTTAAGAAAGAAATCATAAATTTAAAAACGACTAAAATTTGAAAATTCAAGTTCATTTTTGACCATTTTGTATATTTAGACATCAAAATGAAATCGAAAGACATTTATTGATTACTTTAAAGCTTTGTTCTCTTCTTACATATTCTTCCAACTTATCAGCAATTGCTAGATCACTAATGGATGATGATCACGATGTCACTAAAAGGAGAAAATTTTCATTCATTTTGGCTAATTTAGCATGTTTAAATCTACCATCGAACCAGAATGTATTTAATTTTTTTAAATTTCTGAAAGCATTCCACAAATTTCAAAAGATATGGGGAAAAATATTAAAAAGAAAATGTTTAAGCTTCTTCCTTCTAGTTAATATAGAATGCATTGCATCTCTTGTTGAATTTTCATTAACACAATGTGATATTTACTTTGACTTACATTTTAAAATTGATTACTTTATGAATTTATTATTTCGTAGACTTACAGGGGTGAATAAAAATACAAAATAAAGAGGTAAAGTATATCTAAGGCCCTAAAATGAAATGAGGCGAAATAAACAAAGTGAAATTCGCTTGCTTTTGCACCAGATTATGTGTTAACTTTAACCTCCATGGTATATTAGATTTTACATCTTCATACGTAAAATAAATGCATTTCTCTTTTTTCTTTTTCCTTTTAATGGTTTAATTGAAATATTTTCCATTGAAGAGCACAGGGGTTTCAACATCTATTTACTATTTTTTCAAATTAAATGAAAAGCTCATAAAATGATTAAAAATTAGTTCGATATGGGCAGAATTTTTATAACTTTGGATATAGTGAGAAGAAGAAGATAAAACTTACCATTTTTATAAAATGATTATAACAGTTGGGTGGAAAGGTTCGTAAGCTGACACATAGATGGCGCTTACTAATATTAAATCCATTTAATTTTTAGTTAGCCCTAACCTTCAAAAAAGACACTATAAATTAGATAGCTGTTGCACTATTAGTATGTGAGTTATAGAATTTTTAGTGAATATTTAGTGTTCATCACGCGCAGTCCACTCGGCTGACTGTCGATGAACTCCAGTGTGAAACGATGGAGCCATGTTTCATCCATTGTCACATATCGACGCAAAAATTTGAGTTTATTACGATTGAACAGCTCCAAACGCTGCTTAGAATTCTCAATTCGTTGTTGTTTTTGGTCGATTGAGAGCTCGCGCGGCAATCCACTTTGAACAGAGCTTTCGCATATCCAAATATTCATTCACGATATGTCCAACACGTTCCTTTGATATCTTTAGGGTCTCAGCTATCTCAATCAACTTCACTTTACGGTTATCAGAAATTATTTTGTGGACATTTTTGATGTTTTCGTCGGTAACAGCCTCTTTGGGGCGTCCACTGCGTCCGTCCTCGGTGCACATTTCGCCTCGTTTAAATTTAGCAAACCACTTCTCTATGGTTGATTTTCCTGTGCAAAGTCCGAATAATGTTTATCAAGCCAAGCCTTGGCGTCAATAGTATTTTTTTCGTCAAATAGCAATGCTTTATTAACGCACGAAATTCCTTTTTATCCATTTTTTCAAACTAACAAAAGGTGCTTCACTAAAAGGCTATAACTCACATACTAATAGTGCAACAGCTGTCAAATTTATACACGTGTATTTTGAAGATTAGGGCTAACTAAAAATCATATTGATTTAATGCTAGTAGTGCCATCTATGTGACAGCCTACCTGTTAAATAGACTTGACTAAAATAAGTTTATCAAGAAGGAAAAAAAAAAAAAAAAAAATTATAAATGATAATTATTAAAAGTAGAAAGTAAAAAAAAGGCGATAATTTTTTTTTCTCATAAAAAAAGTAATTTATATTCATTCCATTTCGAAGTGTATTTTTCTAGATGAAATGCAAAAATGTGAAAAAAATATCTAAATAATAATTATCAAAAATAGAAAGTAAAAAAGGCCGATAATTTTTTTTTTCTTAAAAAATAATTTATATTCATTTCAAAGGGTAGACTTCTCAGCAAAACCCGAGTCAGATACAATGATTTTAAATTGGATTTCACCGGAAGACATCATCTACCATAAAAAAAGGAAAACATTTAAAACCTGAGATTAACAATGGAACAAAGGAAAATACGCACGGGATCTGTTGCATTTAAATAGTATCAAACCAACTCATCGTCTCTTACCTATCAATAGAAAAGAAGAAGTACTAATTTCAAGATTTCGCACCAAAACCAAGCCTTCTAAAGTCAGATTCAACAGATTTGGATTAACATCTTCTCTATTATATACTTAAGATGCAAAAAAACCTGAAACCAAGGAACATATTTTATTCCAATGCAAATATCAAGTACAAAGAGAAAAGGTAAAACAGGCTTTTGGATATAGAGTACTATCCTATTCTTGGTTATTTGATATGAACAATAAACCTTATTATAAAAAATATATCATTAATTAATTTTCTAACTTTTTTGTATTATTTAGTGACAGAAGTTCTGCACGACACCACAATTTTTTTCTTCATTAATACTTTTGGAATCAGATAAAGCCCACTGATTATCTGGAGATCTGCTTCTATTCGTATTATCTTTTCTTATTTTTTTTTTTCTGATTTCTTCCCACGAGTCATTGGATAAATTGAGATAAAGCAGCTGACGCGAGCATAAATTCAAGTCAAAGTGTATTTTCTGGATAAATGTAAAAATGTAAATAAAAAAAAAGACAAATGCATAAATAATAACTATCAAAAATTGAATAGAATTTTTTTCATCAAAAGATATTTTATATTCATTTCAAAGTGTATTTTTCTGGATTTAAAGAAATTTACTGGCAGAATGTAGGTTAAATGAACACTTCACAAAAATTGATTGCAAGACAGATGTTTACACATAAATTTATTTAAATTAAATAGCCTGCCTCGTATTAAGAAGAAACCTTTAAAAATGAACGCAAAGGCATTGACATAATGCAAATAATGGAAAAAAAATGACTCGTCTTATCCTATGTTGGGGATTTCTATTCCAAATTCATGGAATCCTAGTTGAGAAAAACATGCAAGTTGATATGTGCTAGTGATTTTTGAAACTTGAGTAATAATTAATTTTGAAATTTATTTCAACTTACGACATAAATTGCTTTTTCTTAAAATTGGGAATATGATTATTTTTTTTTTCATAATTTTTATTAGTTTATTTTAAAACAAATTAAATACATGGAGAAAAATAAGCAAATTAAATTAAAGCAAAATTAAATAAGTAAATTAAATTAAAGCAATATTAAATTACAGTAAAATTAAATATGCAAATTAGATTTTATTAAATGCATGTTAACTAATAATACTCTTGTGTATAATGTTGGTTACGTTTGTGTATTTGATGTATAACGTTATATGACAAATAATTTTTCGCTCGATGCATAGAGTTTTTAATTTTGATCCCATAAAAATATATATTCATTATTTTTTACAAAAAAAAATTTTTTACACTAAGAATTAGTTAATATAAAAAGTAAAAAAAATGTGAAAACATGTTATCATTTTTATAATTATTTACCTATACAAAAATTATCTTTACATTTTTACATCCAGTGCCATAATTTAAATATTAAGGATTTTTAACCAATTATCCAAATTATTTGGAAATTTTTGATGTATTTGTGACTATTTAATGTATAAAATTTAGAATGATATTTTTTAAAAATAAATAGACTTTTTATAGCAAGTTAAATTTCAAAATTCATAAATTATCTTAAATTTTCTGAAATTGCTAAAGATGATTACACAGATGATTTGTAATAAATAAAAATTTGAACTAAAATAAGAAAAATCAAGAAAAATATCATTGCGAAATGATCAAAATAAATAAATAAATGAATACATAAAATTTAATGAATTCATGTGATGCAAAATTATTATTATTATTATTCACGTTTTTTTTGTTTGTTTCTTTTGTTGCAAAATTTCCTTAATTACATATGAAGACATCGATTAATAATATTACATTAAATAGCATTCACTTCAAGAAATGATTTTCGTTGTTGTATCCCCTTAATATTTTTCGTTGCAAGGTAAACATTGCAGTGTAGAGCAGTGGTTTATATGTTCAGTATATAATTTAATGGAGCAATTTGTTAACATAAATGAAATACGTTTTCTAATTTACTCCCATAAATCACAATAACTCTAGGTTTTAAAAAGCCCGTGCATACAAATTTTGATAGAATATAGAAGGAATTGTATACATTTTTGATGGGGAAGAGAAATAAAATAGAAACATGAACTTGACAACCCTTCTGTGATAACACTGTATCTTGAGCATCTCAATCCCTACGACACGTCTTTATCTAACTAAACAAAGCAATTTTTGTAGACTTTTAGCATATTTATTTGATTTGCATGCTATTCTACAGTTATGACAGATTCTTATCTCTTCAAACTTGCTACAGGACAGGGAGGAATTATTTGGCGCAAGAGCTTTATGTCGAGAATTGACAAATCACACGAAGTTCACATCAAAACAGTTGCCAAAAAGGCATAAACGCCCCATTCTTCCAACTCCATAGGGATTACAGGTTTTGAATGCCATTACAAGCGATGTCGAGTTACTTTTCATTCTCAACGATTGATTCACAGCGATGCAGAACGCTGTGATTTCAGCAAAACGTGTGATTCCAGCAAAAACAGCTTTTGTTTTTTTTTTATAAGGACTTTTCCGGAAATGGGAACTTTAAATTTCAAGGCTTTGATGTCTTTATTTTACTTTTTCGAGGCATTTATTACTATTTTAATTTTAAATTAACTTTATTTATGTAAATAAATAGTAAAATTTATTTTAAATATATAGTTTTAAATGTATTTTTAAATGCAAATATAAAATGTATTTTTGCAAAAGATTATATATGAGAAATAGATCTTTTAAACTACAAAAATATAAATTCTATTGTTTAAAATTATTATTTAAATTTAAAATGCTGACACAAAAATGGTACCAAACTTTGGCAATTGGCTCAGGTTTAAGACATACGGAGGTAGACGTTTTCCGTCAGTTTTCTTAAAATATATGCAAAAAATTATATATGGTAATATGTAAATATGTAAGTACTTTAAGTTAATTTTAATTTGTAAATTATATAATAACGTTTATGAAAAGAAATAGAATAAAGTATATGGTAACAACTTTCAACTGAAATAACTTCTCAGAGTCTACTAGATACTGAATACGTGTAGAGAGAGAGTGTATAAAATGTTTTTGTTTTTTTCGTGTCAATTACAAGCCATTTTGAAAATGCCTTCTAGAGAGTCATATTCAACCCTAGATCGCATATTTATTGTTAAATATTGATATTTATGAGGTGTGCTGTGGATAAAGTGAGAGGTAAAAAATGAAACAGTCATTTTTTCCTAAAATTCCAAAACTAGGTATGAGCATCTGTGAATATCGGTTTGCTTAATGAGAAATTTTGTGAAAACTATGGACAAGAATAAATCCACCTTCAAATATTTAAATAACAAATTTCATGCAATCAGTAAACAGGAACATGCAATTTCCAATCATAAGTTTTTTAAGGAAGGGAATTTTGATAACTTACTCATACAAATGAGTCACCTATGAAATATCTTAAATCAGCTTAATAATAATTTTAAAAGCTTAATAATTAATGATAATTTTCATTAAGCTTTTAAAATTATTTAATTTTTAAAAATTTGATAATTTTAAAAAAATTAAAAAAAAAAAAAAAAATCAAAATAAATAAGCTATGAATAAATTATTACAAATTCAACCGATAGAAATAAAGATCACAAAATTGAAAAAGTTAGTAGTTGTTTAAAAAGAATCTTAATTTCGTTTTGTGATTAATATAGTATTGTTTTGATCAAAATCAGAGCTCGCCAAAAAACAAATAAAATATTCAGAAAATATTTAATAATAATGAATTTCGAACGAAGATCTTGATAAAGTTGAAACAAACTAAGAAATAGTTTATAATTTAACATTTTCTTTATCAATTTAAATAATTAATGCTTGAATATTATGCGGTTCTTGGAGGTCTAAGAACTATGTTAGTCAGAAACAAAATTACGAATAGTGGGCTTACAGCATTAAGTGGAGCAGCTTAAAAATTAAATCACGCACTTCGAAGATGTGAATGAAAAAATACGTGAAAGTTAAAGTGAATAAATCCTGCTCACTAATCCACTTCCAGAAGCAGTGGTCTAATAAAGCAGATCTAATAAAGTGATTTAACTTGATATTTAACATCATTTAGTGTATATTGAAAAACTAATTGCATTTCTAACTTGGTGACTTTGGTGGTCTGGCGAGATAATTTTATTATATTATATAAATTGTTATTTCACGTAAGTTTAAGAAATGATTTCAGAAGTAAGGAAACTATGGCCTTTGAATAAAGAAGTCCTCTATATATATATATATAGAAATCTCAAAAATATGTAACCAAAAATTTCATGGATTTGTATAATTAAAATAGGATGGATTTGTATAATTATTTAGATTGTGAAATTGTAGTTATTAATTATTTAATTAAAAAGAAAAACAAATATATTTTTTATATATACGTATATATATATATATACAAATGATGAACTATGGACTATTATAAAAATAAATGGAAAATTAGAAATAAAATTTTATCACAAGTATATGATTAAATCACAAATACTGTTCACCCAAGGTCGGAGATTTTCTGAGTTCTCGAGTCTATTTCGAATTTCAAAACGCATGGTCAGCGGCAGACTTTAATTAATATACGGGTGATAAAAGAAACCACAAAGGGTTCACTTTGAAAACAGGAGGAAACTCCGGCCTATTCACTCACTTCAGAGAAAAAAAAAAAAAGTAAAACAATATTTCTGGTCGATTCGTCGCAGAACTCTCTCTCTTTTTGTTTCTCCAAAACCTCCCTTTAAAAAAATCCTTGAAGAGGGAGGGTCAGCTTCCCTCTCTTTTCATTGAGTAGGCATTTCTCATCTAATCGTCAATCAGCAATCACGATGGAAGAACTCATGATATAGTCCATATTCAATCTGTAGTTTGGTCGAACAGACATTCGCTAATTCCCTCATTATACATGATACCGAATATCTACTATCAGATTTGAATGCTATCAGATTTGAACGACAGTTTGGTGTTCTCATTACCACAAAACACTAATTGTATATAATATAATTATCCACAACACTTCCTGTCTACTATCAAATTTGAGTGATGGTTTGTTATTATATACTTGTTAAAGTATATACATCCCTATCTCCTGGGAATGAAATGCCAAAACTCTTTCCAGTGAGAAAAATTGCTACAATATAAATAAAAATTAATGGTCCCTATATTTTATGAAATAAAATTTCCAATTATTGCAACTTCTGTAAATTAAATATTACAATTTACATTTATAGATTTAACTTTTATAAAAAATATACAAAAGCATTTTTTTTACCATTAGTATCACATTTTTTTACTTTAAATTTTACATCCTCTAATTGCAAAAAAAAAAAAAGAAAAATAATAATTACTGGGATAAAAGATTCTTTAAATTAAATTAATAAATTTTGTGACACTCATTTTTATTTCTTTAAACTTTCTAATTAATTTAAGACTTGATCATGGTAGCAAAAATACTTCAATATTGCTAGGATACTAAAATGCATGTTTTTTTTTCTATACATTAAATACTTCTCGGCTCCTTTAATTTACAACATTCAATCGATGCGCATGTATTCAAAAACAATCATTCCCAATTACGTAACCATTTTCTGCTGCAAAGAGATGCCAGGGAAATTTTTTTTCCTGTCATTCCTGAGTTGCTGGCATTTTTTTTTGCTCTCGGGAGCATCCCCTCGGTAGAGAGAAAAAAAAAAAGTTTTTTTTACTTTTTTTTTTTATTCTCAAATTCTTTTGTGGTATCAACTATTGAAAGCTGCTCCAATGTCAAGATGTAGTACAAAGACGGTTATACTTTTTGATAAAGAATTCAGGACTCTGCTTGTGTTAAACTGGGTGTCGATCAGCAACCGCCAAGTAAAGAAGATTGGATTTGTTTTGTTTGTAGCATTTGAACTTTTGATATTGATACCATGCACTGATGGGAATGGACAATGGAACATCTTAAAACATTGAAACAATAGTATAATTTTAATGTCTGGTCACTGGGTTTAAAATGAATAATGTTAAGCTTGATAGTTTAATTAAATTATGATGAAAATAAATATTGTATAATCAATTAAAAGGGTATTAAGCAAAGATTTAACGCGATGTAGGTGTTTTTTGTATATCTATTTATTGAAAGTTTATATGAAATAAAATTTAATCATTTTTAATATGGACGCCAAACAAGCAACGTAAATTTGGCTTCAAATTATTGCTTTAAAATACCTTATTTTAATTATTATAGAACTATATTTAGTAAGTTTTGTTTAATGCATTGTTAATATTGTTAAACATTTTTGACTTGTGATTCCTCATTTATTTCTTTAAATGTGAGAAAACATGTATTTTTCATAAATATTGTTGGTTGTTACTATCAATTACAATTTTCAAATATTTTTTTTCTTTCTTTCTTAACCAAAAAGGAAACTGTTCATATAAAACATTATACCAAGTAATGTGAATAACATCTGGATATTGCATACTATATTTGTGCACTACTATTTAAAAAAAAAAAAACTCCAGGAAAAGTGAATATCATTTTCTTTGCACGTACCTTTTTGATTGGGAACAAACACTTTAGTGAAACAATTTGAAAAGAAATGTCTCTACGTCCTTCTCGATTATAATTTCGATCTTTTTAATAATTTCGATTTATATATAGATATATATACGTGTGTTAATCATGATAGTTTTTATTTTCATGGTTATAAAGAACCAGTTTGCAACTCAATGTTTATTTTTATGTTCTGGGACCATCTCTCGTAAGTCGAACTACAACATATCTCAAAATACATCCTATCTAATAAAGATGCTTATGCATTTTATAAAATAGTAAATCTCAAAATAAATATAAAAAAAATTATGGTTTTACTTTTAAAACGCAACAGTTGCGCAACGAATGCAACAATTTTGCTTTTAAAAAAATCATAAACGATTTTCTGGATGGCGTTGTTAAGTAACTAATATTTTTAACGCACAGAGCTTTTGAAGTCGGCAGCCAATTACCGATGACTTGCATGTGGCGCTCGGATCGCAAATTGTTTTATCACATATGAGCTAACCAGAACGGCTCTAAGAAAACAGTGTAGGCCAGAAGTGCTGCCATACGGACCACACCGAGACCCCTGCGCCTCGGTTTATTGGTCGATTATATATCGATGTTTACAAACACCTGGCATTTCTCGCTCCGCCGCGAAACACGAAAGCTGGCTGCAGTTTAAACTCCGAGATCGCAGATAAAGTACTAGATAAAAGCAACTCACTTAGAAAAGGAGGAAAAAGTTTAAGTTTTCAGTATGTCTCTAAATCGTCGTAGAGACAGAGATTTTGAAAGGAAGAGATCGAACTCTCTCCCTACACCGAGTAACGTATTCAAAAATAAAGAAGTCGTCAAATTCTTTTCGAGGAGAAATTCCTCAGACAGTGAATCCTGCCCATGTCTGGAATCCATTAATTTCTTTATGGACAGTAATCCAGAACTTGAGGTGTCAGATTGTGAAGAAATATTCCCGAAGTATGTTCAAAGATACATTTGCATCCAAAGGCAAGATATTCGACAAAATTGCCAACACCACAAATCCCGGAACCTGAAACGTGGAAACAACGTTTTCGTCATGATTTCCGCAACTTCACAAGAAGAATGAGACGATATTTGCGCCATTGATACATTGGATGATAGACGATAGCAGGACTAAATTTTTCTTTTAAAATTCTCGCCTATATAAGATTTTTGCATGATATTGTTTTGAACCTCCAAAACCGTCGAATTTAAAGAATTTTAAAACATTATTTTAAGCAAGAATATGAGTTATCAGTTTGAAATCCTGGATTTCCACAATAGTCAACGCTTAAAGAACTATGATATGTTATCGTGAACAATGATGTGAACTGACCATCACGACAGTGAATAAAGACTATCGCGTATGATCATAAACACTTTTGAACAAGAAATGGTGGACTTCTAAGACATTCTTCTTCGGAATGGTGGACTGTTAAGATATTCTTTTTCCTCATGGTGGACTGCTAAGATATTCTTCATCGCCATGGTGGACTTCTAAGATATTCTTCTTCTTCATGGTGGACTTATAAGATATTCTCCTTCGGTTAGATGGACTTATATAGATATTCATTTGAAAAATAACTGCTTATTTTAAATCTTCTTATCACTTCATAAAATTAATTGAAGTTTGATGAATTACGATTAAATTTCTCAACTTTTTAAATGTTAATAAAAGATGTTTAAAGTGCTTGCAGGCTGGAAGTTAAATGTTAAATTTGGTCATTTCAAGATGTGGTAAGTCTTTCCCATCTTATAATGATTGAAATCTATCAATAGAACTTCTGATGAGTTAATGAACGTTAAAAATACAGAAATTTCTTTCCTTAATTAAAAGAAACAATGCTTTAAGTAAATTATAAACATAAAATTTTGAAGAAATATTAAAAACAACATTTTAATTAATCTCTGCTATTTCTGTTTTTTATTTCGTAGTATTAGAAGTGTTATGTCTGAGACGAAAATGTTTGCGATGCTAAAATTTTTGCATTCAACTTTAATTCAGATGTGATTTAATTAACATAGGAGTATAACAAATTTTTACTTTTGAATAATTAAAAGTTTACTTTGCATAGTATAAAAGTAAAATTTGCAAATCTTTACTTTGCATTTTAAAAACTCGAAAATATTTCGTTGTCTCATATCTGTAAATTCATTTGCTCATAAAATATTTATTCAATTAATATACTAATACTAAAACAACATCTCATTTAAATTCATATAAAATATTGATAACAAACCCCATTTTATTGCTAAATGTTTCATCGTATTACAATTACAATTAAAAAAATCTGAAAATCTGATCTTTGTGAAAAAGTTACTTTATTGAATTTTTTTTTATATATATATATATATATATATATATATATTTATGTTTGACTATTGCAATTATTATAAATTTAAAAAAATCATTATCAGGAATATGATGAAAAAATGATTAAGTTAAATAACTGTAGCAATAAAATTAAAAAAATATTCATAAATTTATTATTTCTATTTTGAAATGGCTTAAGTAATGAAAACTATAATTGCAAAAGTTGATGAAATATATTTATATTTTAATTTTACAAATTTTAATACAATTTGGTCCACAAAAGAAATATTTAAATTGAAAATAATATTACATTCCGTTGTAAATATATTCCATATTAATGTTACAATTAATAAAAATTAGTAAAAGTTGTATATAAAAAGGCTATTATATTAGTAAAAGTATAATGCTAAATATATTTATGTTAATGTTACATTCCATTGCAAATATATATGCTAATGTTGCAATTAATAAAAGTATTATTAAAAGTTATATATAAAAGAGTTTATTATGCTAGTAAAAGTATAATGTAAAATATACTTATGCTAATGATACATTCCATTAGAAATATATTACATGTTAATGTTAATTAATAAAAGTATTAATTAAAGTTATATATAAAAGAGTTTATTATATCAGTAAAATTATAATGTTAAATGTATTTATATTAATGTTACATTCCATTGAATATAATTGTGTTTTTGGCAAAAATATAATATTTTGCTATTGAAATGATTTTTGGTTGAAAACTTATTTTTGTTTAAAAATTACGTTATTGAATATTCCTTTATATAATTATGTAAGACTATTGCAATTAATATAAATTAAAAAAACAATAATAGAAATATAATAAAAAGAAATGATAAAGTTAAATAACTGTATCAATAAAGTGAATAAATATTCATAAATTTATTGTATCTATTTTCAAATGATACAGTGTAAAATAGCTTAAGTAATGAAAATTATTATTGACAAAAAGTTTTTGATGAAAGTTATTTAAATTTTCATTTTACAAATTTTAATCCAATTTGTTCCATAAAAATTTTTTTAATTGAAAATAATTTTAAGTTCAATTGCAATATAATTGTTTTTTGGTGAAAAAATAATATTTTGTTTATTTGTTTGCTAATATTATTTAATTAATTTTTTTTAATAAAAATTTGTTTAAAATTTTTGTTAATTGGTTTTTGGTACAAAAGATACTTTACTGTTTTAGTTAAATTTGTTACATTTTTAGACTACTAAAAATAATTTTGAAATTTAAATAATTGTTAACAAAATGATGAATAGGATGAAAATAAATGAATGAAATTTTAAAAAATCATAAATTTATTACTTGTGTTTTAAAATGTCATAGTATTTAATAGCCTTTGTAACAAAAACTATTATTGAATTAGTTTTGAGGACATGTATTTTTTATTTCTTATAACAGATTTGAATAGAATTTATGTGATGAAGTGAATTATTTAAATTTAAAATAACGTTATATTCCATTGTATTATAATTTTTGTTCATAAAAAGTAATATTTATTAATTTTTTTTGTCCATAATTAATTTTTTTCTAATAATTCTTTTTTTTTTTTGGCCCCAAAACATGCTTTATTGTTTTAGTTTAATTTTGTTTTTGTTTTGCATTTTTATATTATAAAAATCTAAAAATTAAAATTATCACTAAGAAAAATAATAATTAAATACTTGATGAACAGCAAAATAAATTTTAATAAATTTTTTTTTCATAATATATATATGTGTTAAAAATGTAATATAATTATATATATGTATATGTGTGTGTTAAAACGTATTATAATATATATGTGTGTTAAAAATTTATTATTGTATATGTGGTTATGCTAAATGTATTACATTATATGTGGTTGTTAAATGTATCTTAGAATTTTATGGTATTTAATAAACTTAAATAACAAATAACTGTTAGTCATGAGTTTTAATTAAAAAATTAAAATTATTTTAGAAATCTTGAACAGAATTTGTTTAATTGTTTATTAAAACTTGTTTTGGTGCAATAATTAATTTAATAATTAAAAATATGATAAAAGATAAGCCCAGTGGCAATATGAGTATTTAGCGTGGTGGAGAGCCGAGTTACTGTTTTCAGAAACAAGGAGACTCGATTGACAATACTAGCATAATTGTCTAGAATAGATGATCAGGATGTCTGGTGGAAGTTTTCCCGATTTTCTCCTGTAAGTCACTGTCGTCTCCTCATCACCCATTGGCTGGCTGCCCATGGGTATCCAGGGGTAAACGAGACTGGTCAATCGATGTTTGTAAGTAAAAAAACTTGAATGTTAAAAATATTTTAGACATATATTAATTTAGTATAAGTTGGCTTTGTGTATATAGAAACAGAATTATTTATTTTAAAAACATACATTCATATTACATTTTAAATATTGCTCTCTATTATACAAACTGCAAAATTTTATTTATTTAATAATAATGTTCGAGCAAAAATACAATAATTGAAACATGTAACAAATATCATGTGTACTGCAATATTTCAGTTGTGCGAAAAGAAATGGAAATCAAAAGTTATTTTACCTGAGGAAAAAAGACATAAATTCTTAAAAATTTAGAAATAAATTTTCTTTAAAAATTAAGATTTTCTTTTTACAAATCGAAAATTTAAAAAAAAAAAAAAAAAAAAAAAACTAAAGTGACACAAAAACGAGAAAATATTTTAAGTTAAATAAATGCACGCATACACAACGATAAATAAATAAAGGGAAAATATTTAATAAAGATTGACAATTCAACTGAAATGTTTATATGTCCATTTACTATATTAATATTATTTGATACAGTACAATTAGGATATATCAGAAATAATTTTTAAATTGTTTGATGTTGTTTACAAAGTAAAAATTGTATCTAGAATAAATGAACAAGCAAATTAATACATAAAAAATTCATACTGTACTAGATATGAAATAATTTGTGGCTTATTTAATAATAAAACATTGTTATTTAAAAAAAAACGGGAGGCAAAATATTTGAAGAAAAATAAAAATAATTAATGAGAAACTATTTAGATATAGAAATGAAGAGTTCCGCATTAAAAAAAAATTTAAAAATATTAATGGAATTAATCGACTATAATGCTATTGAAAATAGAGGGGTTATAAAAATGTTGAAAAAAATGATGCCAAACAAAATTCTAATTATTAATTAGAATTTTGTTTGGCATCATTTTTCAATTTCAATCAATCATTCAATTCAAAAAAAATTTGCATGTTTATTAAACATGCAAATTTTTTTTGAAAATTGTATTTTAGAGAGAACTGTAAGTTATTTTAAACCCAAAACCTTTATGTGTTAAAAAAAGAAGAAAACAAGTAATATAAAAAAAAAATTTAAGACAATTCCTACTTAGGTCAACAAAGAATAATTTTTCTTCCATATAAGACTAAAATTAATTAATTAAATTTAATTAATGAATTTATATTTGAAAAAAAAAACTGTATTAATATCATTGTCGTCCACTGCAAGTTTAAACAAGAAATGTATTTGAACTTGAGTGGATGAATAAAAAGTATTTTATGAACGATTGAAAATTTGAACAAGATATATAAATATATATAAGGGATAGTGTGAACTAATAGTAGGAATTGAAAAAGTAATTGAGATATGTAAAGATTAAAAAACACTTTGTTGTTAGTTATTGCTCTAAAAAAGGATTCCTTTAAAATTATTGGGAGTTAAATATAAAGGTGGAATTACGAAAAAAATATATTTACTACGAAACCTTTTCTATAATTGTTGAAGACAACATCACAAAATATAAAAGTTTTAATTCATCTTTGAGGTTTAAACAAAAAAAAAATAATAATAATAATTTTCTATTCGATTTTCTTTGGGATATTAAATTGCATCTAAAAGAGCTTTCGACTACAAACTATTTTTTCTAAAAATTTCGCTATTGTTTAAGAGTTTTTAATATTTTAATTTATAAAATAAAAACAAAATTTAAAATATTTCATTTAAAAAATAGATATTTACGTTTAGGCATATATTGAAAGCAGATGTAATTTAACACCATGAATTTCAAAATACCAGTTGAAGTAAAAAACTACAGTATTATTTTGATAATTACTTTTCGTGTACATAATTGAAAAAATGTGAAATTAATTTTGCATATACTCTAGGATGCTAATGCTAATAAATTAAAAAAAATAATAATAATATTAAGAAAAAATTTTTTTTTTTGGAATAAATTATTAATGCGAATTTTGATATATATATTATTATAAATAATAAAAAAAAAAAAGATTTGACATTGTAGATTTCTCTAAACATCTTAGAACAGTTTATGCTATCTCATAGTAGAAAACACAAAAAATGATAAATTTAAAAATGAATCGCGTTGTTGCGGGAAAACAATTTTTACACGAAAAGATAAAAAGTTTTTAAAATTCAAAAATGACGCTGTTACATTTATATAAAAATTTTATTGAACGTAATTAAAACCTTGAACATTTTTATAAATTTAAGTCATGTTTTCTTTTTATGGCTGCAATTTTGTTATATTTAACTTAAGAAAAACGTTTCCACAAGTCTTCGTCTCCACACAAAATTGAGTCTAATTTTTGTAGCTAAGAATAAGGAAATTATTTAAATATCATTTTTAATGAATTATTTTGTCATGGAAGGTTTCACAAAATTTTATGAAAGCATTCGAACACTTAAAAATATGTAAAAAAATGTATTCAACATGAATTAACATTAAATTTTCTAACGCAGCTTATTAAATTTCTTGTTGAGTTTTGGTTTAAAAATTTACGATAAAATTTAATCAAAAGCAACATTGCATTCGAAATTATGCGATAAATATTTTCCAAATTTAAGCTTCTAAAAAAATTCAATTACAATTCATACATAGTATACTTAAAAATTATTTCATATTTAGTCTTAAAGTGAGTTTTTACTTTTTGCCAATTATCATATCCGATTAACGACTTCGGTTATATTTATAATGTATAAAACTAACACACACAAAAAATCAATTTGCTTAAAATACATGAGCAAATGCTTGTTTTTAAGCAAAAGTTTCTGTTAAAATTTAAAAACGTTTTTTTAATTGGGACAATATCACAATGAACTATACTCAATAATTGTATAATTGAATATAATTATTGAACCTTTAATTACAAATTTCAGCTTCAAAATAATTTCAAAACCTACATTTTTTTATAATGTATTTCAAGATTTTAAAAAGGAAAAGTAACAATAATTGTTATAACAACAGCAAAATTGAAATTTTAAAAATGAGCGATTGGGCTGTATGAAAAAGGACATTCTTTTACAAGAGGCAAAAATTTACTCAAAATGTCAAAGGAATTTATATATGAAGTTTAAAAAAAATGGTTTCGTTTCAAATATTATTAAAAGGCATTTCTACTTTTATAAAAGTAGCAATACTTCTCTTTTTTTATTTTTATTATCTACTGACACTTTTCGAAAAACTTTCATTGCCTGTTTCATTTACAATTGTTAATCAAAACGTATGCATTCAAACTTTATTATTATTATTATTATTATTTAGTGTTCCCTTTCCTGTTGACTGAAATGAAGGGGCTACAATTTTTTACCGTCCTGTACCTCATTTTCATTTTTATTTTCTTCCTCGGTGTAGTACATCCCCAAGGGAAAGGCAGAAAAAACAAAAGGGTAAATAAAAATTTTCGTTCGACGCAAATTCAGTAAATTCTACTGCCAAGTCACAGGAGAATGTAGGTCAACAGGAACTTGCTAGAATTGCGATATAGGTTACACTTTAGTTCCTTTTGTTACTTCCTTTTGTTTTTCCTACAATATTGTTCCTCACTCGAAACTTTGTATATTTTTACTTATTAAAATTGATATGACACAAAAAGAATATGATGCATATACTGGCTTGGAAATGTAAACACTCAAATATAAGAAACAAATTAGGCAGGGGAACTAAAAACTTTGAATTTTCTGTATCTAGAAACGAACAATAAGAAAACCATTTGGGTATAACCACAATCTCGAAGGTAAAACAGTAATTGATAAAAAATATCTGAAACACCAAAAGTTTTGAATGCATTTTCATGAAAAAATTTAGCAGAATAAATAAATTTTTATCTTACAGTTATTTTACATAAGTGAATAGACACTTTTGGATTTTATTGAAAAAACGAGTTTTGTTTAATAAAGAATAACACTGACAAATATTTTTTTAAATTGCGTCTCTAATCAAAAATATTTTATTCAACTATTAAATTAACTTTTTATAAAATCAGCCATTTAAAAGTAACCAAAAGTCATTTTACAAAAATCAATCTACACATTAAAATCAGAAAATGTATAATTATATTTTTTACTTTTACTTTGTAACATAGATCTACCTCCTCGTTGTGCACTCCGTGCAACGTCTGATACGGCAAAATGATCTAAAACAAAGTAATATAAAAAAAAATTTAAAGTCAATTCCTACTTTTTTTTTTTCTCACTATATTGCAGAAAATCCTTTATAAATAAAGTTGAAATTTTTCCTCATACATCTGGCGCCATCTATTGGTAGATACATGCAACTTAAATATAAAAAAAATATAATTAATTAATTAAATTTAATTACTGCATTAATATTTGAAAAACTGTATTAACATCAAGTATCATCCATTACAAATTTAAAAAAATGTATTTTAACTTGAGTGGAGGAATAGAAAGTGTTTATGAACGATTACAAATTTGAAATAAATAAATATATATATATAGCGAACGTGTGAACTAATCGCAGGAATTGAAAAAAAATCTTCAGTCTGGCTCTGAGTTTGTGTTTCTTAGAGTTCTGCAGCGGAACTCAGGTGATTTGTCCCATTATCATCGGCGGCATTGCTACGGCTTTTCTGTGGTCACAATTGTCTCTGCAAAAGCACTTTCACAGACTTCACTGACTCTCTGTGTCCTGTGTGACAGCCAGGAAGAAATGGATATATTTCACCTTACTTCCTGTTCTGCACTGCCTCTTGTTTCTTTATGGAAGCGTTGTTGGAAAGCCAGACTTGAATTGATAGAATAACGGACGCCATTTGTTTCTTTGTAGTTATTGTTTTTAGGATATCTGTTGTCCTCTAAACTTGTCATAGGGGAAAAAAAAAAAAACTTCTTAAGATATAGTTTAATAATTAAAAATTTAATATGAAAATGTCAAATGAATTTTTAAAATTTTTTTAAATTGAATTTCTTATTCACACAATATTATATATATGCATTAGGACTTAGGCTTAATTACAACGCATGCTGCATAGCAACAATTTTATTGTTTTTTTTAGCAAATTAAAGAGGGTTTTGTAGTAACCGTTTGATTAAGATTTTTAAGAACAAGGTTGTGATGAAATGGAATTTTCAAAATCATTCTGCTCTTCTTAATTTGCATGGTGAACGCAATATTTGAATATTTAATGAATTGTTTTCATAATTTAATTTAAGGTTTGCATTTAATTGTATTGTGGTAAAGACATAAAAATAAATCTAATGAAACCAGTTGTGTTTGAATGGATGATATTTTCTTCCAGAATATTTTTTTAACTTTTCCATGGGAAAATCCCACATATTTATAAACAAAATTGTTCTGTAACGAAATTCTCAGAAATGACTTGAATCGATTAGAATTAGAAATTGACAAGTTGTTTGTCAAGATAAAAAATTTATGATTTTTAATAACTGCATCCTTAAAGAAATAAAAATCAATAATATTACATTTAACATAAAAAAAACTGTAAGATTAATTTTTGACTCTTTAATTAAATATATCGTTATGCAATTTTAAAAAAAATTCTCACTAAATTTCTAAATATCTAAATATATTTACTAGATTTTAATAATCAAATTTCATTTTTGTGCTTCTGTTATTAAAAAACAACTGTAGCAAATTGATCAGAAAATCTTCCAAAGGAATAAAATAATAAAATAGAATCAATAAACCTTACTGCGGTATTAAATCTTAGCTCTTTAGCAAATGAATCTGATGAATCGAATGAATTTAAAAATCGAATTTAACTACTTTTTAATAAACTTGTATGCGATTTGTTTTTATTCATCTTTACTTTTGTCTGTTGTTAATTTGCAATATTTCTTTACAGTTACTTACTTATTATTTAAATAGAAAGCAGATTAACTTGATGGACTAATAGAGAATGAAGGGAACCTTAAGAATAAAATAAATGAATAGAATCAATAATCTTAATAGAATAGGATCAGTTAACCTTACAGTGATATTAAATTTTAGAGCTTTAGCAAATGAATTTGAGAAATCGATTGAATTTAAAAAAATCGAATCTGGCTACTTTATAATAAACTTTTATGTTTATGTTTAACTATTTATGTTTATCCCACCTCTGCTGTTAAGTTGCAGTATTTCTTTTTTCAGTTAGTCACTTATTATTTAAATAAAAAATAGATTAAGTTGATGGACTATTAAAGAATGAATTGAGTTTTAAAAAATTTCCATTTAAAGAAACTCGACAGGCAATTGTAGACAACAATTTGAATTAAAAGATAATTATTATTGATATCAGAGCTGCCTATTTGTCCTAGATTTCCTTTCAGAATATTTAAATCAGTAGAGATGATTGGAGTTTTGGGTTAAATTCCCTTTTATCCAGCAATTTGGAAAGACGGGGAAACCCTTCTTTACCGATAATGACGTTCATACGGTAAACCATTCTTCACCGTATGAACTGCATGGGAAGAAACGGAATAGGTCTGCTAATTCATTGAAAAGCGGATACACAACTTTTAAAAAAGGCTTTTATCCCTCTCCCTAATGAATAGAGATGAGGGGAACTAATACTCTCTAGTCAGGGAGGTCATCACCGAACATTTCCACGCATCTGACAATTTAAATGAGTGGGAGGAAGTCCACATTTAAGCCTGAAACACATATGTAAGTGCGGATTTGGGGTGACATTCACGGACCAGAGATAATTCCCGGATTACAGGAGAACTGCTACTACCAGTTTGTGACTCAAGTTAATCCGGGAGTCTACCATCACAAAAAGTCAAAAATGATTTTCATATATTTTAAATATTTATTAGCTACTACTTCATTTACCAAAAATTTATTTTAATATACTAAATAACGTATCTCTGAATCAACAAAGAGATCTTAAAATATTTACGAAGACGTGTAAAAAATGATATGGTTAATATCGACGAATCGTTCACAATTCTTTTTATAAATATATTTAGCCGCAGGAGAGCTAAGACAAAATATAAATTACACAGTTATCTCATTTAAATGTGATACTATTTAATTCAAGATAAAATATTTGATTTGATTTTTATGATGTTGATTCGAGCTTCTTAAATTCTTATTAAGAGTTTAATATTTGTTACAAAACTTTTATTAGTGTAATTGAGTATTCTTTTGTGATCAGAGGGCTCTAGAAGGGGTTCTATTGGTCCAAATAAATAAAATTTGAAATACTTATAATTCAAATGATGCGCTTGATATTTGTTAAATAAAAAGAAACTAGACCAAAAACCGCTGATAAGTAGAGCGTAAAACACAATCTGTATTTATTTAAATATATTGAAAATGTGAAACATCATTTGCTTTACAGCGTTGCCTATTAGCATTATTCGATAAAATGAAGGCTGATTCTGCACGAGTATTCGTTACTTACTTCTCTGCCCACGATGCATTAAAAATCGATACTGTTAAGATTGTTCTGTCTGAATCAGCAGAACTCAGTTCCAACTGTAAAAGAATTCCATCGCATGAAGTAGATACGAAGTAGTCCAATGTTTGAAGCAAGATGATACAGAAATTTGAATAAAGTAGGAAACTTCTAACCAGAGTACGAAAGCACATCGCGTCTGTTGGCGTCAAAAATGTGACTATTCAAGAACAACTCTTGTATTTTTGAAAAAGTGACAGCATGGTGTTGGTTTTCCTACCTACTTCAGATTACCTTTATCATTGAATCGTATTTTTTGTGAAGAGATTCCTGACAATGAAATCCGAACCTGTTCAGCCACAGGACAGCGATACTGTGACTTGCCGAGGAATTTTATAATCCTACAACTTCAACAGCTTAGATGCCTTCAGGACATCATTTTTATGCAGGATGATGCAACTCAAAGCATTGGTCGCTGTTTAAAGCAAATGCTAAGACAGGATTGATCAGACAGGATGATCAGAACTCATTTTCTAATAGTATGGCCTCCTCGTTTGCCGGAAATCACTCCCTGCGACTTTTAGTTGTGGTGTTTTCTGAAGGATAATATCTACCTTAAAAGGCGAGCATCTGTGCTAAATTGAATGACAGCATTTGGCACCAGGTTCTTAATATTCAGGCAGACTCACTACGGTCACATGCGGAAAATATGATTCTGCGATTACTATACAGCACATTGTTGAACATGAAGGGGGACTTACAAAAATAGCATTAAAACTTTTTAATATTGCTTAACATTTAAAGCCATATTAAATATTTGTGTATATTCAGCTCCACACATCGTTTCGTTTATATATATATATATATATATATATATATATATATATATATAAATATCAAGGGCATCATTTGAATTGTAAGTAATTCAAATTGTATGATATTTGAAACAATAGAATGCACTCTAGACCTCTCTGAAGTGAGAAGCCTATTTCTTGCTAAACCTGTATTTCAGCTAAAAGAAAAACGGATAATCAACTTGTAGAAGCATGTACAGAATTAATATCTACAACAATCAAATGCGACTATTCTACGTCTCTCATAATATTCCAGTTGAGAATTTCGTAACAATTTCTGATGTATAAAAGCTGATCATGGCTACATATTCATTTAAAACAAACAATAATAATTCCACGATAACTGTTTGCTAAATATACAGTTATCATATAATTCAGAATTAAAAGGGTATATGTTTCATTTTTTACAAGAATCCATGGATATAAAATAGTAATAAAAATATTTAAGGTATCTTTATTCATGAAATTGAAGTTTTAACAGCATTGAATTAAATTATTATTTTTAAATATTAAAATCATAAAAAATATTTTTTTCAATCATCATCAGTCAGTTTATACTAGTAACGTTACAAAAAACTACTATCTAAAATTTGTTTAGATAAAAATAATTCCAAATCTAAAGTTGGAGCTTATTTTTAAAATTGTGAAAAAAAAAAAATGAAAAAAAATTACAAAAATGAATAACAATGTCTTCGAAGGAGGTTCACCATCTTCTATACGAGGGGTCTCCAAACTACGGCCCGCCGGGCCAAATCCGGCCCGCCAGTGTCATCAATCCTGCCCGCGACAGCGAATAGTTTATTGCTGTTGTGATAAGTTGGATAAAAAACACAGAATGATAATAACTCGGTTTTTATTGACTGGCTAGGTAAAGTTTAATGATAAGCATAATACGCAGAAAATTTACCTTAAGCATAACAACTAACAAATTAATTGAAATGAATCCCACTGACATTAGAAACTAGTGAACACCCCGCCGTACTCGGCGACTAGCCTAGAAATTATAGATAATGGCAGAAAAATTAAAACGGTTTTGGCCTTGGTACTTACTGGAGTAAGCAATGTGCCCGAAGGCTGGAAAGTTTGGAGACCCCTGTTCTATGCCAAATATGTTAAAATTAAAATTTTCCATGTACCATTTGCCAGAAAGTGCTGTATTTATAATACTTAATTTTTGTAAACTACTTTATTAAATATACTTACTGTGTTCTACTGAAATGAGATTATTAAACAATATTCACTTAAATTATTTTTTATAAGTTTTATCCAGAAAGATCTTGAAAGTACTTTACATTTTTGACTAAAATTGAAAAAAAAAAAATCTTTTTAGTTCCACAAATATTGATACTTATTTCAATATAAACTACAATAACTATTTTATGGTCATAGTATTAAAACTATGCATAAATATATTTGTAGAAAGTTTACATAGAACAATGAAAATCACAGTTTAAGAAAATAAACTTTTAAACAAAAATGTATTATTATTAAAACTTTCTTTCATATGCGATATTTTTCTTAATTTTGGGTACAATGTCATATTTTCTATTTGATATTATAATTTGTATCTCTATTTTTTTTTTTTTTACTTTTATTAGTATTATTCTCATAAAATGAGAATTTTGGGAGCGAAGAATGTTATATATCCTTATTCTAGTTCGAAACCGTCATTTAAATTTCTACATTTTAGGGATTTAATTTACATTGAAATTATGTACTAAATCAAAAATTGCAATTAATAGAGTATCTATCTACACTTGATCAGTTTTTATAAGTAGAACCATATCATACATTATCACACACATTATTAACAATCTTATTTTAATTCTGAATATTACGGTTTTAAACACTTAATAGGCAGATTTGGGTAGCATAAAAAATTACATAAAATTGACAGCATGGCATCCATAAGTTATATAAAAAAAATTTCAATGTTTATAAATTTTTCACTAGGTTTAATTTTACCTAAAACTTTTAAAATTTTACGAAATAAAGAATGTAAAAGATCTGATATTTTTTTTCCATTTCTTCAAATTAATTTTGACGTATTTTAATTACAATTTTTAAAAATAATACATCATTACAAATGTAATAAAGTTTAGACTTTTTTCGATAATAATTTCTCAATCAGTTCTTTTTTACCTTCTAAGGTACTGTATCCCGTTGCTACCTATGCGTCATATTAGATTAGAGACAGTCCGATTAGAAAAAGACAATTTATCGTCTTATTAAAATAACACTTGTTTCTACATAAACAAATTAATCATTGCATGCTTATCATTGAATCTTGTTTGTATCTTTAATAGTTTGTATAAAAAATAATGTATCATATCCATCTAAATCTGAATCATAGATTGGTTTGGTTTGTCGCTCTACGGTCATTTTGTGCACACTTTGGACTAAACAGACAGGGACCTGCAGTTTAACGGGGATTCCGAACCACTTACAAGTACCCATGCCAGGATTCGAACCTGAAGCCTGGGATACCAAAGTCCAGAGACTGAATCATAGAAGAAAAGTTGTTATTGCTAGTATCAAAACAGGCATCCAATCATCAGAAATGATAGGAAAATTATTGGACAATTATTGGAACCTAAACATGACATATTTTTTTTTTTAGTCAATGACATATTTGTTCAATCAATTTTTTTAATTTATATAAATGTATTTTTCTGTTTGCATTTCAAATGCAACAAAAAAAATTGTGTCGATGTTTATTTACAGTCAATCCCCTATCACAGAACAATAAAATCCCAAATATACATTTGGAGGATATTTAATCCATTTTTAACAGAGCTATTTTTCTGTTGAAATATGAGCGAAAACAAATAAATTATTCTTCCATGATAAAAGAAAATGCAAATTATTTTATTATTAATACTCCTCTTGGCTATTTTTAAGAATCAATTATAATTTTAAATATGTTACCTTTTAAAATAAATGTTTTCAAAAATGAAATGATTAACACACACTGATCCTGAAGCACTTTGAAGGGGTATCTCATTGTGTTACCAAACTGAAATATATATAAATAAAAATCTGTAAATCTAATCTATCTATCTATCTATCTATCTATCTCTCTCTCTCTCTCTCTCTCTCTCTCTCTCTCTGTATATATATATACACTCAAGAGCCAAAACATTATGACCACCCCTACATTTTGCAATGAACTTGCCTGGATGACGTGGAAGGCACTTTGGTATTTAACTGCTGCTGGAGAGTCTGAAGAATCATTCTTTCACTTACTTCTGTGTGTGATGGGCAAGGCTGCGGATCTAAGCGACTTTGAGAAAGGGCAGATTGTAATGGCTCGAAGGCTCGGAACAAATATTTCCGAAACTGCACGACTCGTGGGTTGTTCGCGATCTACAGTTGTTATACTTATCCAAAGTGGATGAATGACGGTGAAACCAACAGTAGACGACATAGTGTTGGACGTCCACACGCTATCAAAGAAAAAGGTCGTCGGAGACTGTCTCGCATGGTGAAGCAAAACCGGGCCAGACAGTGGCTCAGCTGACAGCCCAATACAATGCAAGGCCAAGTAGAATAGTATCGGAGCACACTGTTCAGCGGACACTGTTGGATATGGGGCTACGCAGCAAACGTCCCACTTGTGTGCCTTTGCTGACCAAGCGTCATCGCCAACTGCGCCTGCGCTGGGCCCGGGAACATCGTGACTGGTCCATGGATCAGTGGGAGAGAGTTGCCTGGTCAGATGAATCACGGTTTTGTCATTCATAACGCCGATGGCCGTGTCAGAATACGCCGTCTTCCAGGCGAAAAGTTGCTCCCTCAATGTACAGTAGGTCATACACAGGCCGGTGGTGGCGGTATTATGCTTTGGGGAAGTTCTCTTGGGCGTCTCTGGGACCCGTGGTTGTGGTAAGCAGACCATGAATGCCAGGGTATCTGAACATCATTGCGGACCAGTTGCACCCTTACATGGCCTCTGTTTTTCCAACTGGAAATGGAATGTTCCAACAGAACAACGACCCTTGTCACAAGGCTAAAATTGTGTTGGAGTGGTTCCAGGAACAGGATGCTGAATTCAGTTAATCTCAATATAGAACACATTTGGGATGTCCTGGGACGGCAGCTCAGAGTTCCTTCGCAATATCTCGGATTTGCGTGACCGTTGCATAATCATCTGGTACAATCTGTCTCCGGCCATCTACCAAGGACTTGTGGCATCCATGCCAAGGCGGGTTGAAGCTGTGTTACGCACCAAAGGTGGAATTGACAGGTGGTCATAATGTTTTAGCTCTTGAGTGTATATATATATACATTAACAACTCTTATTTCGAAATCTACATTAAATAGAGGCCCTTTGCCCTAAGGGCTGTTGAGCCAATGAAAAGACGGAGCTTAAATATTTAAATAGTTAGATTTGAAAAAAGATTATGCCCATTTTTTTCTTCAGTGGAAAAACTATTTATTAAAATTAATTTGATATAAAAGACAACTAGTAGAAACATACATTATTTATAAAAAGAAAAATTTAGTGAGGTAATTAATCTTTAATTGAATTCTGAGAACTTCTGAATTTAACCAAACATTAAATAATTTTTGACTTTGTAACTATTATAACGCAACAACGTGAATTATAATCCCTCATATGTTACAGCCATTTTGTTGAATAAAGAAATTTATTTGTATAATTATAATCAAAAAAAAGCTTTCAATAAAATACTTTTTTCTATTTGAATGATAAAAAAAGCAAAAATTCTAGGATCTCTAAGTCATTCTCAAGAGATATTAATACAAAAAAATTGTTGAGCAAAATTTTCTGTACGCATTTAATGATCAATATAATATTTGATTTTTGTCGATTTTTCTTAAGCAAAAAAAAAAAAAAAAAAGCTTTATAAGTTTTTATTTTTCAAATCTTAATCTTAAAAAAATTGTTGACATGAGGCTTTTGCTTGATTGAATTACTGTGTAAAAAAAAAAAAATTGTTTTCTTGATTTCGTAGGATAGGTAATTTAGCTAGTCAGTGTTTTGGATATTTTCTATGGTTTTTAGTAAAATTTTTCTCATTGTTCAGCTGATGTGGTGAATGAATGTTACGAAAGTTCAAAGTTGTTCAAAGTGAATGTCACGAAATTTTTTCCCGTCCATTCAATTTCACCCACATCATTCCCAAACCGTATAGGGACATCTTAGCTCTAGCCACAGTGATGTGGTGTGATGTAGTAGTATTAGTCAATTTATTGAATTTGGGAAAACAATTTATTGTATTATGACAAATGATTTCTTTATGAAAAAATTGTTGGCATGATGATTTTGCTTGTTTGAACTAGTGTGTTAAAGAAGAAGAAAAAAAAAATTGTTTTCTTCATTTCGTCACATATATTAGCTAGTCAATTTGTTGGATATTTTCTACTGCTTTTGTAAAATCTTTCCTTATTGTTCAGCTTCTATACAGCTTCCTGATGACAGAGTGGCTAGAGCTCTGGCGCTCGGTATCACTTTCGTGTTCGAGCCCCGGCGGTGCCATGGATGTTAGTAGTGGTTCGGAATCCACTTTAAACTGTAGGTCCCGGTCTGTTTAGCCTTCGTGTCCGTAGAGCGCCAAACCAATCTATACCACCAAAAGTGAATTTCGCGAAAATTTTCCGTCTCCATCGTGTGCCCATTTTAATGTCACCCACATAATTCCCAAACTGTACAGGGGCATCTCAGCTTTAGGCACAATGATGTAGCAAAAGTAGTAGCAATTTGTTGAACTTGTGAGAACAATTTTCTGTGTAATAACAAATTAATTACATCGAAATATTAATTTAAGAAAAAAAAAAAGAAAAAAATTCCCAAAAGAGATTCTATATATAAATGCGCATAAAAATACATATATATATGTGTAGATGCAATGTAAAATTTTCAATAACTAATTTTCCCATATCGCTTTCATATGTATTTTTCAACATTCAGTCCCTTTTTCCATAGAAAATTTCCCTATCAGTGAGAATTCTATCCGATGCAAATCGCGAATCTTCAATTTGGTGATTGTCCCCCTTGCGTCTCAAGACTTGTTGCTTCTCCCCCATGATAAATATTTAATACGCATTTTTATCGGTCCCACATCCTTTGAAGTACATCGCGACTTCTCAGAAGTGAATGTATGCAAACAGATAAATTCAATGTGTTCATTCAAATTGCAATTTCATTAAAAACTCTTCAAACCTTTATTCTTTAATAATTTCACATTCTGATTTAAGGACATTGCTGGACATCTAAAAGCATGTGAAGAATAAAAAAAAAACGAAAGTGCATTTACTAATAACTAATTAATACTAATTACTTAAAATGATGAAAGCATCGTAATAATTGATATATAAAATATGCATATAAACTACTCATTTAAGAAAAGTATTTTTTTTTATTTGAGAGTAAGTGTATACTTGATGGAATACTTGCATTCCATCTTCTATTGTAGTTTCTTTATAGCTAAGAAAATGCTAAAAGTCTACTCTAATTAATAAATCTACTATTTTCTCTATTTGTTCAAAAATAAAATATAAAATATTTTTGTTCCAAATAAAATAAAATTAGCTTTTCAATTTTTATTTAAAAAAAAGATTTAAAAAAGTGAAGTAAAATAATTATAATTTCAAAGACGAATATCAATTATAAACGTTTACAATCGAATTTTGTCAATTTACGAGAACCTGTTCATTTGTAAAATGCTCATTAAAATTATTGGTACTTCTGGAAAATAATATTTCATTAATTTTATTTGGAGCAAATAAAAAAAAAAATCAACTTTTCAGCTATGATTTCTAAATATTTTTTTTTAAAAAAATTAAAAATATATAGTAAAATAATTAAATTTTCACTGACAAATGTCAATTAAAGTGATAAGAAACATATTTAATCTTATTATGCATGAAAAAAAGAGTGTATTATACTTTACCGCCTGTTTGTTTGATAACCGACTGATACGTTTGCACATTTTAATTTAGGTTAAGGACGAAAAAAAAGAATTAGAAACTTAAAGGATGGATAGAAATGCATGCATATAATTAGCTATTTTTTTAAATTTTTTAATTGAAAATTTTCTTTATTTTTGTAGAGATATTTAACAAATTTACAGCCATAACTACTGTATTAGTTACATTGGTAATAATTCAAAAATATATTTTTTCTTTCTAATGCAGCTGGCAACTTGAGACAGCTTGGTCTTGGATGCCTTAAGGCAAGCGCTGCACAGACGTTACTCACTTTGTATTGCCCAGGGGCGCTCGTAGCTGAAAGATAAGCTACGGACGCGGGCGTAACTATGCCCCCGCAACGCTCTACGATCCTATTAGGACCAGGACCTACGGTTTAAAGTGGATTCGAACCACTACAAACATCCATGGCACCGCCGGGACTCGAACCCGAAACCTGTGGCCCATGATTCCAAAAATATTAAATAAAACATTTTTTTCTGTGGGGCCCGAATGCCGAGTGGCTAGCGCTCTGGCGCTCGGTACCACAGGTTTCGGGTTAGAGTCCCGGCGGTGCCATGGATGTTTGTAGTGGTTCGGAATCACTTTAAACCGTAGGTCTTGGTCCTAATAGGATCGTAGAGCGTTGAGGGGGCATAGTTACTCCGCGTCCGCCCTTATCTTCTAGTTACACGCTCCCCTGGGTAATGTAAGTGAGTAATCCGTGCAGGCTTGCCTTAGGCATCCAAGACCAAGCTGTCTAAAAGTTTGCCAGCTCATTAAATTAAAAAAATAAAACATTTTTTTCTGTACATTAAATCTTCTTTTCATCTGAGACAAGGATGAAACATATTTTTATTCTGTTATTTCGACAAACTGTGAAATTTATGTTTTTATATCCCGTTTTTATTCTTTAAGAACATTCGAATTCGTGATCTTTCCATTTTCCTTTCCTTGAGCCCGTGATCAAGCAAACGTTTTCCTTCTTTTTGAAATACAATAATAAATAACAAGAAATAGATTTTCACGGTAATACAATTTTCTTCCCTTTTGAACCCCTCCTGTTTGAAACAAATTTGAAAATATCTTTTTAGTAAATCCCTTCACTTGTATTCAGGAATATTTTTGGTATTCATTGCATACATTCTTTTCCATCATTCCATTTACAACATTTACTTTTTATTTTCAAAGATCCAATCATAAACACCTGAAAATATTTTTACATCTTTTTCTTCATGCATTTATCTGGGAGGGGGAGGGGGGGGAAATAAATTTTACATTTGAGAAGTAAACATGAGAGCAACAACTGATAGCAAGACGAAAGCTATTAATGTTTAGAATTGGAGGATTTTTCACTCCCACGTCACTAAGTGGTAGAACGAAAGGAAATGTATTTATTTCATTCCCGAAATCTCATATTGTTGTCATTCCTGTAATACAGCTTAGAATAGTTCCAAAATACCATTTTGAAATTGCATCTACTTTTAAATGGAAGGATCAGCAATAGCGGGATAGATTTTTGATTAGCAATTATTTTTTAATGAAATTTACACTTTACGAATCTAATTTCCTTACTTCAAGGATTCATATTTATTTATTTATTTATTTAGTGGTGAGTCATTCATGACTTTTAGGATATTATTGTAAAATAAGCGTATTTTCTAAACTTTAAGTGAAATGTGATGTTCATGAATAGACAAACTTTCAAGTAGAGAGAGGTACGCATATAATTCGTTTTTCAATTGAGTTTGCATCAATAATTAAAAACCGTTATTTCAATTTTTCTAATTCAGACAATAAATTAAAAAGTTTTTGAAACTAATATTAGGATAAATAATAAAGAATGAATCAATACAATTCCTGAGGTTGGAATACAAATATCGTACATGTAGCTGCAAAGATTAGTAGGTCTATGGTGGCGTACATTTTAGTCACTTATGATGGTTTCTTAGTTGGTAACGATTCTGAGAGGTGTGTAAACATGTTCAAATTGACAGTAGGCTGATAAATTTCTTGGTTTTATTCCATACGACGAATAAACAAATGAAAATACCTCTAGAAAACAATATTGCTCATTTCATTGGTGGACTGTTCATGGAATGTAAATGAATAAGATCCACTATGTTATTACATAACTACAATACACTAATATATAATAATCATTTATTATTATTAACTTCTCCTTCTTCATCATATGCGTAGCAACCCCATGGGGACCAACGCCGTCTGTCTACTGGAAGATTCCAAGATAAAAGATATTTTCTTTTACGGGATAGGGTTGTCAGCCCTACGCCCAATGCTCTACAATCATGTTAGACCGGGACCTACTGGATTCCGAACCACTACAAACATCCATGGAACACAAGTCCGAAACCTGTGGCACCGAGCTCCAAAGATTATTAATAACAATAGAATACTTTAATACAGCAATTTATTTTATCACCAAATTCTTAGTTCAATTCTTACAACAATATATAATAATCGTACCACATCGCAATCGACCAACGAAACCCACCACGTTTTACAACGCTATACGATTATACAACCGAAGTACTCTGAATTTTACTTCTTTGTATATCAAAATTGATTAGATAAGTCACGTTAATTTAATTATGTGTTCTATATTATAAAAATTAATATTCAGTAACTTGGTCTTATATACAATTAAGTTAGTGAACAGAGATTGATCCACGAGTGTAGGGAAGTTCTTTTATCATGAGGTCCTTTCTTAATCTTGCTTCCTCCTTAAATGCATAACAATTGAGAAATAACTCAATTTACAATGCTGAAGCTCAACAAAACACCCTTCTAAGGAAATCTTTATTCCATATAGTTTATGAGAAATTAATAATTAATCCTGTCACTTTGACATAATTTTAAAACTGCCAAAAAAAAAATTTTAGTGTTCTCAGAAATTTAGATAATGTTATTAAAAGTGTTTTTGAAACATTAAATGATTGAATTATAAATCACTTCGTCATATTATTTTGTGATTTTCGGTTTTTAAATTTTTATCACGCTTTGAACTACAATGCACAGGACATGAAAATTGAGGGACATGAAAATTTAGCCAGAAGGTATGGGCTTAAAAATTAGAACTTTATATAAAATATAAAAGATCCAGATCAGTATTAATTAGATAACACTTAGTCCATTAGATAATACGATGATAATAACATAGATAACTTTAATTTTTTTTATTTATTTCCAATGGCAGATTATGAACAATTACAGCAAAAAGAACAACAAAAAAAAAAAACATACAACATACAACATACAAGAAGAACAAAATAATACAACAAAGCATGCTGAAACAGAGTTCATCAATCTAACAATAATGCCAAGTTGCAGATCTTTTAGCCACTAAAAAGTGTTACCAGGTGCACCACGGGGAGGTAGATCTTCTGCGCACCCTAGAAAACTTTAATTAACTATAATTAACTTGAATTTTATTTCTATGTCTTTATTCCTTCTAAAGTGTATTTGAAATGTTTAGTTGCTTTCAAATTAGTTTATTTATACTTTTGAACTGTAATATAACTGAAGGACATAAAGTCTTCACGAGAAGACATAAGATCCTCAAAAATATTAAGTAAAAATTAAATATATATTTTTATGTTGGTAGCAAATTTCGTAAATTAATTATTTCAATATAGGACATCAATAATATTAGATTAAATTTAACATGAATAAATTTTTTTTTCTGGTCACAATTTCAGTTTCTTAAAGAGAATATTTAATTTTTCTCCTAAATAGTAAGTTAATATTAAATATACCATGAATTTTTTGAAAGTTTAAAATATTTATTCAATGGAAAGTAGCTTGTTTTGTTTTAAGGCAAATATTTTATTTTGAAAGTAGAATTAACTATTTATAAAGCAATCCTAAACCACCTAGATAGTAAAAATTAAATGTACAAAACGTGAATATGTTTAAAAGTAGAAAAAAAATTTAAAGAGTAAGTAAAAGTTTTGTTAATAATTATAACTAAAGAAATTTTTTTTTTATAAATATATGTTGATCTAAAGCCGCATGCTCATTTTAATGCATTATCTCAAAATAACCACAGATATTTTATTGAACACGGTTATAACATTTCAAATGTTTATTGCCAATCTGATATAATGTATAATGAATTCTGGATATGGAATGCATTGATAGATTCGAAGTTTTGTCCGAGAGTTAAAGGTATTGCATAGAAGCTAATGCATGGGGTTGTACAAGTCGTGTCATCTTAACAGAAAAAAAAGAATCCTTAATTATATATTTATCTATGGTATATTCTCTCTCTCTCTCTTCTCTAAATATATATATAACTAACTAACTTCCTGGCAAAACAGTCTATGTTTGCCTATTGGCAGATTCCGAAAACTGAACATGTTTTCTTTTTTACGGGTAGTGTTATAAACCTTACATCTAACATTCCTATCAGACCAGGACCTACGGTTTAAAGTGGATTCCAAAACCACTACAATCATCCATGGTACCTCCGGGACTAGAATCCAAAACCCGTGGTACCGAGCGCCAGTCACTCGGCCATGAGGCCACTCTCTCTGTCTGTATATATATATATATATACACAAAACGCAAACACACACACACACACACATATATATATATATAATAAACCCATACGAAGCTTTCCCATTTTACCATATAAAACGTTAAATTTACACATATAGGTGATAAGTGAAAACAGCATAAAAAAGATATAAACAGCGTTGAGTGAGGTGACAAAGGTTCTGTAAAGTGTGAATCATCGTTGTTGGCTTGACATTTACGCTTATGATGAAACATTTACCCCCTTTCTTTCCTTTTTATTATAGCCAAAATTGCTTATTAAACACAAGGGCTTAGGGCAACTGAACGGAACTGATTTTTTATGAGTGACCTTGTCTTTTTTTTTTTTTCTATTTCCTTGACAGCAGATTAGAGATCAGTGTTGCCTGGCGACAATGCACCCCTCGCCTCTCAATGTGACACCCCAAGGGGCAGAATTAGTGCAGGGATTGAAATGTTTTTTTTTTTTTTTTTTTTAACTTTCCTAGTTCACAGAAAAAAATTAATACCGAATTTTTCCCGATGTACACGTTTTCACACTTTCAATAAAGCAGATGTGCATATTGCCCTTTAATGACATTTGGTGAAGTGCACTTCTTTTACAGAAGGGATCTGTGCCAGATTGAATTTATTTCACGCTTCACTATTTATCAATACATGCTCTCTTTTATACCCTTCTTTTTACATGACTGGCATTACTTAAAGAGAGAAAAAAAGTGAGTAAGAGATGCAAAACACCATCAACCTATGATATTCGAGTTATCATAGGTTAATGGTTTTGCGTCACCCTATCTTTTTGTATCAGAAGTAAGATGCGCAATCGATTTTGTTTCGGTATCTCAAGAAAGTAATCCGATTTAATGGAACAGATGCATCGGCGTATGACTGAAAAGAAATAAAGAAAGAAAGAAGTAAACTGAAAAGCATTTTAGTGCCCGTTTTATTTATGCATCATATTAATAGCGTTCGAGATTTTGGAACCGAACATTAAATTTCGAATATATGTTTTTTTTTTTTCTAATTCAAAGTGCTGGATTTACAAAAATATGATAAGCGAAAAGTATTTTATTTTACATATAGTTCTCAAGATCAGAAAATTTTGTTATTTAAATCTTAAAGAAACTAAATATTATGGAAAATAAAATGAATGCTCAGTGACATTTTCAGGTGTTGGTTTAAATACTGAATTCTCTCGTTTTATTTCAAAATTTGTTATAGAAGTTTGTAAAACACCATAGAATTCTTCAAAAATTTAGTAATCATGATCAAAGGTTAGGAGACAAATGCGAATAATTAATAAATAATTGCATTGATCTCTAATAGCTATTACAATAATAATAATGCTAATTTCCTGCATATATTATTCAGCACTTGCGCGTGTGTATATGAATAACATATATATATGAACACACATAAGTTAATGAGATAATATAAAACTCTTCGATAACTTATTAATCACGGAAAATGTTAGAGGCAAATATGGATAATTAGTAAACAATGGCATTGATATATAACAGTTATCTTAGTAATAATAATAATGCTTTTTTTTTTATTCCGTGCATTATTCTGCTCTTGTGTTAACTAAAAACTAGCTTAAAAGCTTGTGTAACACTAAAGTTAATGAGGTAATATAAAACCCTTCGATAACATAGTAATCACGGTTAAAGGTTAGAAGACAAATGTGTATAATTAGCAAACAACAGCTTTGATATATCATAATAATACCGCTTATTTCTTGCATGTATTATTCTGCAATTGTGCGTGTGTATATGCATATATTCATATCTAACACTCGAATGAGTTTGTCTATCTTTCATGGAAACATTTTATGCATTAAAGCTTTCTTCAATACGATATTTATACTGACGCCAAAATATATTGCGCTGTATTTTAATATATATACAAATGAACACACTCATAATTTTTCTTTGGAGGTGTCCGACAAAATAAACAATAACCGTTTGATAAAGCTTAATTGGTTATACTAAATTAAGTATTAAGAAATCTATCTAAAGTTTAAATTCAAATTTTAATTATTATTTATTACCAAATTTTATATTACACTAATTTCGGTTCAAATATATAACAAGTAGAACATTAAAACTAAAATTGCTGCACAAAAAAATAAAAATTTGATTTCTAAAAAGATACATAAAATTATTAATTAAAATGCAATCTTCTTTTTTTTTACCAGATCATTGATTACATCGGTTATATCAGCTGCAATATTTCAATTAATATTTAATAAAACCAAACGAATTAGATAGTCTTATACTACTGTGTTTTTGAAATAGAATATCAACCTTAGTAAGGTTGAAAAAGTTAAATTTTTGTACGATATTACTGGTAGAGGAGCAAATATTTTTAATAAGGATATATATTTGCAATGTATTAGTCTAATATTCAATAACATTTTTGAATATAGCAGTTTTGGAAAATTCACGAAAACGTATTCTAATTCACTTTCTAAAATGAAGATGCTAGTTGAAATATTATAAAATTTACACAACTTTATAATATCATGCAATTTCTCAATTTATTATTATTCGGAAAAGTGCATCAATTTTTGTAATATTGTTTTGTTATTAATAAATCTCGCTTTAAATTGACTTAACAATTGATCTTAAAATGGTATATCATTTCTCAAAAAAATATCCTCTATTGAGTGAGCTTGTATTTTCTGGGTGGTAATTTTTTTTTATTATTATTAATTTAATTTTTTGGTTAGATTATTAACAACAGTAAAAATTGTTTAAACCATTTCCTTTTATACCATTTCCTTTTGCCGAATTCAGATTGTGGGATGAGCAATATACATAGAGTATTTGAGAACATATATTTTAAAAGATTTCTTGTACTTCTTTAAATTTTAAAAGAATTGAAGCTGCATCATCGTAACCTGATCCATATAAAAATGTTAAATATATTTCCCCTTTTTGATGTATATTTTTTTTTTCCTTTTTAATTTTTAAGACATTCTATTATAGTATTCACCAAATGATATTTTGTTCTGCCGTGTTTGGAATTATGGTATTTTGTCATTTCTACTGTGGTTTCTTATTATGGTTTTGCAATTTCCCATAATTTTACCGTAAAACCATAATTCTATTATTGTTTTGCGCTTTGGCGTCATTCAATTATAATATTTTGTCCTGCCGTATTTGAAACAGTTAAGAACTGTAAAAATTATTCACATATTTTATTTATTTATCATTTACATAACTAACGCATAAAGAAAGGTTTTAAATTGTGAATGCATCACAGGTTACATTGGATAATAAGGGAAAACGCACGAAAGAATTTATGGTTTACAATATCTGTCATAGAATTACCTTATTACAAGAAGATATTGTTTGGCTTCGAATAGTCCAACTAATCTAAGTAGCAGTTTTGACAGAATATTGTAAATTTATTAAAACTGTACCATTGGAATAGATTCTTCCTCTAAATGTTTGAAGAACGAAAATCCCCTTCATTTGCATTCGTTGCATTTTCTGTTGAAAATTTTCCAAACTATGTGCTCTTAAAGCAACGCCTTGATGATCACAAAAAGTAATTGTTATAATTTGAATAAGTTTCCGTTTATTTTCTGTAGTTTGAGGATTATCAACTACATTAATAATTTGAATTATTTATTTTTTTTTTTTTAATTTTTGAAATGAAAATGAAAACAATTCATTTAAAAAATTATAATTAATGTGTTACTTGGTTTTCTGAGGTTTAGAAAAATATTCTAATACATGTTTCCATTTGTCACATTTCTTTGTAACCAAATACCTTCCAGTTTGTGGTTCATTTTTTCAACTTCAGTTATAGAAAATAGCAAACAATATTTACTATTCGTATTTTCAATCCTCGAATAGATAATACAATTAAATAATAGAACCAAGAAAACTGAAAAAATCTTTTAAATTTTGCATTACCAAAAATTAAAGCTTGTGTTACGTTTTCCACAACTTTCCAATGCTTCCAACTTTTCGACTGAATTCTTAACTTTAAATATCATGCAAATTACAAGGAACAGTTTGGGACAACATATTGATATTTTTTTCAATTCCTTCTATTAGCTCACACTCTCCCTATATATGTCTTGTCCAAATTTTCAATCGTTCATAAAATAGTTCTTATTCATCCAATCAAGTTCAAATAAATTTTTTTTTGAACTTGTAGTGGATGACACTTGATGTTAATACCGTTCAAATATTAATTCCTTAATTCAATTTAATTCACAAATTATAGTTATTTTAAATTTAAGTTGCATATATCTACCAATAGATGGCACCAGATAAACTTAAAAAATGAATGAAAATTATTTTTAAAGGACTGCAATATAGTGAAAAAAAGCAGGAATTGACTTTTAAAGAAATTTTTTTTTATATTACTTGTTTTTCTTTCAAAAGTTCCTCTCACTTCACACTCGCTGCTACAACCATGTTACAGCTTTAAAATAGTTTAATAGATATATATATATCCGAAATATAATTCATTTTTAATTGTAATTGTATACTTTGCTATACTATTATATATTCATATGAAATACTGAATGTTATAATTTGCAGTGTTCCACGTGTAGCAGCATTTTTCAATTGCTCCTCTTCAAGATGCTAAAGCAAAACACGAAATATATATATATATATATATATAAAATAATAATAAAGTCAATTCCTACTTTTTTTTTCACTATATCGCAGAAAAGTACAAATAAAAGTTGAAATTTTAATCTTACATCTGGCGCCATTTATTGGTAGATACATGCAACTTAAATCTAAAAAAATATAATTAATTAATTAAATTTAATTAATGATTTAATATTTGAAAACTGTATTAACATCAAGTGTCATCCACTACAAGTTCAAAAACTATTAGAACTTGAGGGAATGGATAAAAAAGTATTTTATTAAAGATTGAAAATTTGAACAAGATATATACAGGGAGAGTGGGTAGTGGATGACACTGGATTTTAATACAGTTTTTTCAAATATTGATTCAGTAATTTAATTTAATGAATTGATTTTAGTTTTTTTTTTTTTAGATTTAAGTTGCATATATCTATCAATAGAGGGCGCCAGATAAACTTAAAAAATGAATGAAACTTATTTATAAAGAACTTTCTGCAATATAATGAAAAAAAAAAGTAGGAATTGACTTAAATTTTTTTTTTTATATTACTTGTTTTTAAATTAATAAAATAATTTTTGGATTGTAGTTCAATTTTATTGGTACATCCTGTACATCTATCTGCATGATTGTTTACTACACCTTCATCAATTTTGTTCACTGCATCTTCAAAACATTTTGTTTTATTTATCAAAAATAATTTATTTTTTAATATTTTCCACATAAAAACGTAATACACTCAGAGAAAAAAAAATGAGGTTTCCTTTGACCTTTTCGATTTTAATTTATTTTATATTGTATTTTTCTATTCTTTTTTTTAATGTATATTAAAAATATGCATGTAGAAATTGTCGACTTTTAAATTAAAAATTAAAAATTGAACTTAACCATTTCATTTAAATATTAATAGTTAAAAATTAAAGTTGATAGTTAAAAATAAATTAAAGCTTCATTAATAGATAATTAGAATTTGTTCATGATATCTGGCTTTCCAATACATAAAATTAAAAGGATTCTGGGCAAATTGGCCGGCTAAATATCGCATTTTTAAAAAGATACAGACCCTCATATACAAATACTTTGTGCTTTTAAAAATATGTATTAACAATGAGGAATCAGCTTTACTCATGCTTAATGCAATTATATTATTTTTTAATTTTTTAAGTTTGATTAAGAAAGATGCCAGAGAACCGTTTAAATAAATCCGAAGAAAATATGTTCAGCATGAATATATAAAATTTCATGTTTTAAATATTAGAAAGTGTAATACAAATTTGGCAAACCAAATTTCCACCAAGAGATATTTTAATATGGACAGTGATCAAAGATTTAATGTAGCAGAAAAATTTTAACAGAGAATTCCATAAGCAACCAGCAAAAAAAAAAGAAAAAGATAAATGTTAAGCCTATATATACCACTGTGCCCAAAAAGTAAGACAAATTATTTTTTTTTTTTTTTTCGAAAATTCCTTATTTATTCTTACAAATTTATTTCATTGCCTTCAAAGTAATCCCCTCCAGTCACAATGCACATATGCGAAAGTTTTTTCTAATCCGCAATGCAGGCTAAAAAGTCATCGGCAGGGATGGCCTTCAAAGTGCGCGGCGATTCACGTTGAATCTCTTCAATCGACTCAAAACGGTGTCTCCAGAGTGGTCTTTTGAATTTAGAGAATAGCCAAATAATCGCACGGTGTGAATACGGTGGTTGTGGAATGATATGGGTTTCATTTTTGGAGAAAGAGTCACGAAGAATCAACGCAGTGTGAGCTGGCGTATTCAGTGTTTTCGGTATCAATCGAGATTGATGCGTTTGAGGCCCAAAATGGAATTGACCGATCCTTTTGAAATCCAAACATCCTAACAGGGTCTCTAATTGTAAATCGATGGTTTGCAAGTACCAAATCTTTAATTTTTTGACATGAGCTTTGTCGGCTGAGGTTGATGGTCGACAAGGGGCTCTTCGTCTTCAGCGTGTTCTCTGCCTTCTTTGAACTGTTTATATCACTTCTAAATATTTCTTTCCGATATAGGAATGCTCACTGAATGCCTTCTGCAACATTCTATACGTTTCCGCAAACAAAATTTAATGCAAGTTCTTTGTTCAATTAATTCAGATATTTTAAAAATCACCGAAATCAGTTTTAGTGTTTCACAAAGCCAAGCGTAACTCAAACACTTATGAATATTTTGACGTAGTATGTATATATATAGCCGGATATTCTTAAACTATGTCGTTCAGTTAGCAGAAATATCATATCTTCGTTTCAATATATCCAGACTTCTTCAATCCACCATCTTTAATGAAAATGTAGATTAATAATTATCAACACTTTTTTTACTTTATTCTAAGAACAACTACTACACAAATTATTAATTAAATTTTTCCATTGCAAGAGTTTAACCTTAAAAAAGTACACTTCAGCATTGTTCTTTTCGAAAATTAATTTAAATTGCTGCTATTAAATAATATTAAAAAGCCTTATCTAAATACCATATTTATTCGAGCATAGTTATTCTTTTTTTTTTTCTACCCATTATTATACATTTTGACATGATTAAAAAAGAAAATGTGAAACCAAAATGAAAACGATTAAGTAATTAGTACTTAATTAAAAATTCCTTCCTTATTGTCTGCTTAAGGGTTTAATTTATGATGTTGTCTTACTGGAAAATAAATAAAAGCTCGGATTATTAAATTGTTTTTAAGACCAATTTGATATAGACGAGGTATAATGTGATTTACTACTGTCTCCAAAAAGTAAGACCAGTTTTCAATTTAAAATTCAAGTGGCTTACGTAATTTCAATTTTTTTTAGGTTACTGGCACTGTCCTTGACATCTGTGTGAAATTTGGCGTCAAAGTATTCATTAGTGTTTGAATTATCCTCAATATAAATCTATATAGTTCCTTTTCAATCAACAAAAACTGTAATATTGGAAAATAAATTTGCAAGAAAATGTAATTGATGGCACAGTATCAACTAACTCCTAATAATATTTTTTCATCTCAAACTAGTTCCCTTTCATCATTATTTATTGACAGTTAATAAAAGTCTGAATTTATAAATAATCATAAATTTGATCCGATTTTGAATTTATTGATTTTTGAATTTATAAATAATGATAAATTTCATAGATTGTTTACTGCTTCTATTCATGGCTGTAGTCCATAATTTGCATTTAATATAGCTATTTATTATTTAATCATTTATTTTTTTTCATAATTGTATTTACTTTAGGCATTTTTGTTTATTTTTTTCTTTCTATTGCCTGCTCTAATTTTCATGTTTCAAAAATGATATATATTACTGTCCCCAAAAAGTAAAAACCAATTTTCAATTTAAATTTACCATGCCTAAGGAATTTCAATTATTATTTTCTTTTTTAGGTTGTTGGTACTGTACTTGACACCTGTGTAAAATTACACGTCAAAATATTCATTAGTTTTTGAGTTACTTTTGGCTAAAAGTGATTTTGGCGAGTTTTGAAATGTCTGAATTAATAGAACAAAGAACTTGCATTAACTTTTGTTTGCGGAAACGTATAGAATGTTGCAGAAGGCATTCGGTGAGCATTCCCATATCGGAAAGAAATGTTTACAAATGATATAAGCAGTTCAAGGAAGGCAGAGCACGCATTGAAGACGAAGAGCCCTCTGGTCGACCCTCAACCTCAAATTATTTTGATACAAAATAAATTTTCAGCATAGGTTTTCACTGACAAAAATTCATAGTAAATAAAAATATATTTACCATAGTAATATGGGAAATGTATACTATTGTGCCCCATAGTAATATATATATATATATATTCAAATTTTATTTTAAAATTTAAAATTTTTTAATTTTTGATTTTCAAATTAAATACTTTCAATTTAATTGAAATTTTCAAATTTTATACATCTTTGTTTTGAAATTCTGAAAATCAATTTAAATTTAAATTGTGTTTCGAATGTGGACATATCTTTAAAATAATTTTATTGTTTAAATAAGAATAATTTTTGTAGAATAAAATATCTAAACGGAAATGGAATGCTAAGCTTATTCTAGTTGCTCGCAAACATACAAATTTATGTACGAAAATTTGTGGAGGATATGAGAAGAACAATTATTGCTCGTGGATCTCCAAGCCACAAAATCCCTTGAGGATTTGTGACTAGGATACCATATTTGTATATACCAAATATAGTATCCATTCAGGGATACTATATTTGAAAAAATGACTGAAGTTATACCAAACATAGTATCCATTCATGAATACTATATTTGGTAAAACTTCAGTCAAAAAAAAAAATTTTTTTAATTGTACATAATCTATCTACTAAAAAGTGTATTTAAATGTCCTAAATATCCCAATAATTTAAAAACTCAATGTGGGATAGTTCCCTCTAAAAGTCCTCCCTGAAAGCCCTGCCTTCCTTCTTCAGCGACACGCAGCAGAAGTCAGACTTCCACCTATGGGTGATCCATCAAAAACAGAAGCCACACCTCTTTTCCTCCTTCCATGAGGGATTCCACAACAACATTTAAAAACTCTTCCAAAGATCACATTTTATAACGTGAAAATGCTCCTTCCAAATTTGCATTGTCAGGCAAACTGAGGCCTAGATTAGATTTATCGGAAAAACAATATTTCTGTGACATACTTTGTTTGAATTCTTACGTTCCCTTGGACCTAATCTTTTTATTCTATGTTTTGACGGAGAAATGTACAAAGGACTCCTACATAATTTGAACTAAAAGCACAGCCGAATTGAATAGTAAATAAAAGGCAGAGAACGAGGCCTTTATTATGGTATAGAAATGTGACAAACTCGTCGAATTTTTTTTTTTTTCTAGCATAAGCTTTAAACATTTTCTAGTAAAGCCAATTGGACAGAAATCTACAACAGTAAAAACATTTTTCAGCAATTTGAAGCATTTTAAATTTGTACAAAGTTATATAAGATATTTTTAGGGGGTAAGAAACCCCATCTTTTAGAGCGATTAATAGCATGTAAAATATTCATCTGAATATGTGAAGCTATATATAATGGTTTTTTAGCATAAATTGATAGTAAAAACAAGTCAGGAGCATACTTTAAAGAATTAAATTCCACTATATAATGTTTGACTAAAAAGTTTAAATGTCTCATTTACACCAGGTCAGTGTTCCTAACGTTAAAATCTTTATATAGTATCGTTGTTGCTGTTCTAATGCAGCTGGCTAATTAGAACAACAACAACAGAGACAGTTAATCCTTCCGCCATAATCAAGGGTTGCACCCAGGGCCGGATTTAGATGAAAAGAGGCCCTAGGCTATTTTACTTATGGGTCCCTTTTCCTTCCCATTTTTAAGTCTGTAAATTACTTATTATGTTTGTTTATTATTCATATGTGTAGAATGTCTCCTTATTTTTGATTCAGTGTTTTAGTGTTTACTGTTTTTAGAATAGTGTAACTCTAATTTTGTTAGCAATTTCAATGTAGGCCCCTCTTGTTCTTGTGGCCCTAGGCTGAAGCCTGGTTAGCCTATAGGAAAAATCCGGTCCTGTTAGCACTAACCAGGGGGCACGTGTAGCTTGAAGATATGTTGCGGACGCGAGTAACACTACCCTCAACTCTGTGCGGTCACAGTAAATCGTAGACATGCGGTTTAAAGGGGATTCCGAACCACAACAAGCATCCATAAGACCGCCGGTATTCGAACCCGAAACCAGTGATAGCGAACGCCACAGGGCCATCAGGCGCCGTGTTGGCATTAAAATAATATTTAACGATCCTTAACGTGTTATTTTTAATTTTGAACATGTAAGCATTTTAATTAATCGATTTTCATTTAAATAAGGGAATTTTTAATAAATATTTTAAGAATTTTTTTAAAACATCAAGGCTACTCATTCAAGTGTACGCAAAATCGGAATTTTTGTAAGAGAATCTTTCATGTCGTATCAAGATCAAAATCTTTTAAATGAATGGAAAACAATCTGCGAATTACTGCCGAAATTCTTCAATTTGTGCATTTTTATCGGTGGTCTAATTCCATTAATTCCAAATCCTCGCATTTATTCTCAATTAAATATTCAATAACTTGTCATCTGGCGAGTATGGAATGCAGTCTGACCCCTCAGAGCACAAAAAATCACCCCCTGTCAACCTTTAAAGAGAGGGACCTGTCCTTCCTTCCTTTGATTTAGCCTCCCTCCATATTTTCCATCCCTCAACAACCTCACAAAAGATGATTTCCATTCACCAATCAACTAATCAATTTACACTAATTGAACAGATGGACTTAGCAAAGAGTCAATTAATTCTTTGCTATTGATGCTGATAATAAATTAAGGCATTGCGTTTCTATTTGTATAGAGAAGGGATGGTCGGCGAGTCGTTTGCTATGCTCATTTTAATAGATAGCAGTTGCTGAATTACTCAAAATCGGAAGAATTCGTGATTCACACAATTTACTAGTGATCTTAAATAATATATTTTCTATAAAATTATGTATTAGATACTTTAAATTTGAAGCAAAATAGACTTAGAATATTCTGTATGCATTTTTTAAGAACCGAAAATTAAGTAAAGATTACGAGAATTTAATTATTGCTTAAAAAGAAATGTAAGCAATTTTTTTTTTTTTTTTTTTGAAGATTTAACAATTTTTTTTTTTAAATATCTTCAAGTAACATCTCCCAAATCCTGAAAATTGATGAATATTTAAAGAAAATAATGTAAAATAAATTAAATAAAACATTAGCGAGGATTTAAAGTGAGTTAAATTAATAATTAATAAAGACATAAAAAATAAAATAAAAAGGATATAATATACTTTAAATGAAATGTTAATAACGATATAAAATAACTTAAATAAACTTTTTAGAGATAAGTAACGATAAAAAAAGAGGTTAGAGAATAAACGCAATAAACTGTTTGGGAACCGCTGGTAAACTGGTTGAAAAATCTTTAACATCCCTGGTTAAAATACTAACGAGAAAGTAAACTACTGTAAAAATCTCAATGAATTGGGTCTGAAATAATTTACATAAAACGGCATCATCATAAACATAATACTCTTATTACAGCAGGTAGGGTTATGAAAGAGTGAGAAGTATCAAACATTTTTATAATTATCAAAGTGAGAAATGCAGTCTCACCACTCTTAACATAAAATCAATCCGTCAATCTTAAAAGATCGGGACCTATCCTTCCTTCTTTTGATTTAGCCTCCTCCATATTTACCGTCCCCCAACACCTTACAAAAGATGATCTCCATTTACCAATCAACTAATCAATTTACGCTAATGATACCGAACGACTTCGCAAAGAGTCAATTAATTCCTTGCGATTGATGCTGATAATAAATTAATGTATTGCATTTCGATTCATAAGGAGAAGGGATGGTCGGCGAATTGGTTGCTATGCTCATTTCAATAGATAGTCAGTTGCTGAATTACACAAAAATACGAAGATGGGCTGATGGCCGAGTGGCTAGTGCTGTGGCGATCGGTACCACATGTTTCGGGTTCGAATACCAGTGGTGCCATGGGTGTTTGTAGTGGTTCGAATCCGCTTTAAACCGTAGGTCCTGGTCTAATAGATCGTAGAGGGCTATGGTGGTAGTGTTACTAGAGTCCGTAGCTTATCTTCAAGCTAAAAGTGTCCACCGGGTAGTGCTAATTGTGTAACAGCGGTGCAGCCCTTGCTGAAGGTAAAAGATCAATTGTCTCTGTATTTCCAGCTGCATTAGAACAACAAAATCTGAGGAATTCGTGGTTCATGCAATTTACTTTTGATTTTAAATAATATATTTTCTAAAAATTATGTATAAGATATTTGAAGCAAAACAGAAATATAATATGTTTTATGTATTTTTTGAAAACAGCAAATTAAGTAAAGATTGCAAGAATTTAAATTAAAAAAAAAAAATTTTTTCAAATATCTTCAAAGCAACAGCTCTCCAATACTGCAAAAAATAATGGATATTTTTAAAAATTATGTAGAATAAATTAAATAAAATACGAATGAGGGCTTAAAATGAGTTAAATTCATAATTATTAAAAATATAAAAATGAAAAAAAATAATATTAAAAAAAACCTTAAATAAAAATATTAATAAGAATATAAACTAAACTTTAAAGATACTTAATTATGAAAAGAAGTTAAAGAAGAAGAGTAATAAAACTGTTTTAGAACCTCTGATATAGTGGTTGCAAGATTTATAATATCCCTGGTTAAAATACTAATGAGCTAACAGATTAACCTATTGATAAAAATTTCAATGAATTTGAGCTTTCAGAAATAATTTGCATTAAAAAGCACAATCATAAACATATTGTTTTAGCAGGCAGTATGAAAAAAATGAGAAATATTAAACATTTTTTTTTAATTATCAGAAATGTTTTTTTTTCTTTCTCTCTAATCTGCTTTTAATTTTACTTATTAAATATTTTTGAATCTCGGGTAATAATTAATTAAAACTTTGTAAAAATTAATTAGGATAAGGGTTGCTTAAATGAATGCTGTGACTTGCAAAAAACGTTTTTTTTTTTTTTCCGCCACAGCTCTAGGAATTTGCATATTATGTTCGTTTGCCTGTATTGCATCTCCTAAGGTGAAAATTAATTAACTCATTTAATAAAAATCTAATCCCCATTTTCAGTAATTGAAGAAACAATCTCTGAAAAATGATGATGATCTTTCTAGGAAGGATAATAGATTCATGAATATACTACGGTGCTCAAACAGTAAGACCAATTATTTTTTTTTGCAAAAACTCTTTATTTATTCTTCTTCCATCGCCTTCAAAGTCATCCCCTCCGAACACAATGCACTTATGCTAACTTTTTCCAATCCTCAATGCATGCTAAAAAGTCATCGGTAGGGATGGCTTTCAAAAAACACGGTCCGATTCATGCTGAATCTCTTCAATCGACTCAAAACGGTGTCCCGGAGTGGTCTTTTGAGTTTAGGAATAGCCAGAAGTCGCACTGTGTGGATACTGTGGTTGTGTGAAATTCCATTTTACTGTGGTTGTGGAATGTTTTTCAATTTTGTCAAAAAAGTCACGAAGAATCAATGCAGTGTGTGTGCATTCAGTGTTTTCAGTATCAATCGAGATTTGACGTGTTTGAGCCCCAAAATAGAGTTGACCGATCCTTTTGAAATTCCAACATCATCAGCAAGATCTCTAATTGTAAATTAACGGTTTGAAAGCACCAAATCTTTAATTTTTTGGACGTCAGCTTCGTCGGTTCAGGTTGATGGCCAACCAGAGGGCTCTTCGTCTTCAACGCGTTTTCTGCCTTCGAACTGTTTATACCCCTTGTAAACATTTCTTTCCGATATAGACTTCAGAAACATTCTGTACGTTTCCGGAAAGAAATTTTAATGCAAGTTCTTTGCTCAATTGATTCAAACATTTCAAAATTGCTGGAATCAGTTTTAGCGTCTCACAAAGCCAGCGTAACTCATTCACTAATGAATATTTTGACGTCAAATTTCACGCAAATGTCCAGCAACCTAAAAAGAAAAAAAAAATTGAAATTCTATAAGTGCCGGGAATTTTAAATTGAAAATTGGTTTTTACTTTTTGACACAGTAGTACTTTCCTAATAATAATGGTAATAAGTCACAATGATGATAATTTAAGTCGAGTATTAAAATTGGTGCAATGTAAAAATTCTATACGATTTGAAGGTGAGAAAATTGTATAGAACCCCTGTTTTTGTCTCTTTAAAGACCCCTCACATTTCTCTACTGCAATAAACGCCCACCAATGAAGACGGATGATGTCAGACATGTTACTATGGCAACAGAATCAAACCAGGGATACGTTGAAACAACGTGACGTATTTCTGAAAAATACGTTAAAGAACCAACATCTTCGGTAAGTTCTTTTGTCTGATAGTTTAAGTAACTATTATTTTAAGAATACTTGAGTTAAATATAATATGCAATTATTTAAATATATATATATATGCATTATATATATATGGTAGTTTATATTTAATTTTGTAATACACTTTTAAAAAAATTTAAGCAATTATTTATTTTTTAAGAATATTTTTTTTTTTGTTCTCTAAACCCTCCGTGAAATATTTTTTTCTCTTTCTAGAAAATAATTTGAATTTAAATATTAATCAAAATAAAAATTCGTAATAAATAATTGTTGTAATTATTTTAGGACATTTTATAAAAGGGAACTAAATAAATATTACAAAAAAAGTTTCAGTAGAAATTATATTATAATTGTATTACAATTATAATAAGTTACTTTTTTTTCTGGTGTTTTTAGAGCACTTGTTTTAATTTTCAGCATTAGAATTACAGTTATATTCTTTTCTGTCTCTAAATTTAAGTAATAAATAAGTTCATTAAATCAATTTAAATATGTTTTTAAGATGTAAAATTGTATAAGAATTTTAAAGAAAATTTCAGAGAAAATATCAAATTTTTGCTAATGAAAGAAAATAGCAGTGGAGAATTAAAATTATTTCAATTAGAATAATTTAGAGAAAATATCAATTAAATTTAATGAAAGTTGTAAGTCATTAATTATAATATACAGTTTTCTTTATAATTATCATCATATTTTGTTATGCGATTATTTTAAATCATCATTATGAGTTATTTAATTGTTATATATTCGACAAATTCTTATCATGTTACTATTTTTGCTAACTAATATATAGTTGGTTATTAATATCATTACAAAAATACAATAATTTATATTATTTGTCGGATAACTTTCGTTGCAATTTTTATGCTTATTTCTCATATTTATAATAACAAATCTTACATGGTATTTTAAGTTATTTTGTTTCAATTTCTCCAGCGAATCACGTTTGTGTTAGTTATCTTAGATATTTACAAAATCTGTTTTAAGCATACTGAGTGTAATGAATTATATGTAAGGGATATTATAGAAAAAAATTATACCCACCAATTTCAGATAAAAATGCTTCATTTTTTAGATCTTATCATTTTTATTAGAACAGAGATTTGTTGTAGAAATTAGCTTGTAAAGTTTAGATACTTGCATATTTTTACTTAAAATATTAAGATAAAAAAGCAAAAAAAGGTTACAAATTGTATACAGCATGTATTTTATATAGATGACTTGTCAAAAAAAAGTGCTTAATATGGATATATATAAAAATACAAAATAATTTTTTTTTTCTAATTTGTAATAAAATACTTTAATTTTTAATTTGAAGAAGATATTCAGTTGCTTTTAGTGACATTTTTAAACATTTTCTATGAAAAACTGTAATATATTAAAAAAATTTCTTTTTTATTAATTATATATTTTAATACTTTACTACATGTTGAGTTAGTGTTTTTATCTGTCATAATTGAATTTAAATCAATTTATATGGTATGATTTGATGTTATTAAATTCATTCATCTATGTTATTTAATATTTTAAATAATACATATAATAAATTGAATAACTATTTTTTATGAATTTCACATGTTTTGTTATACTTAATCAACTGCAAATATTTATATATATATTTTTGAATTTTTTTCATTTTCTATAAGTTTCTAATGTATTAATGTATATAATAAACAATTAATAATTACATATAATATAATATAATTAATGATTGTATTTATTATAATCTTCAGCATTTGATTACTATTGATATTAATGATCATTATTCATAATTAAGTTTGATGCAATTGAGGTGTTTATGTTCATTAAATAATATGTATTATATATCTTAGTATAACTGGAGAAAATGCAAATTGTTGAAATACATATATATATATATATATAGATATTCTAGTTTTATATTATGAATAATATGTATCGATAAACTTGTTGCAATAGATATTTTAGTTTTTTAAGATTCAAAACATTTCAAATTCTAAAATATACAATAATAACATTTATAATTGATTATATTTCTTATTGATCCATATTTTATATTTGAAAATATTTTTAATATTTTAAATAATGCAATTCCATCACTCAGTTATGAATATAAGAATAATCTAATGGAGTTTTTTCTATAAAGAGCATTTTTTGTATTGTTCATTTAATTCACAACCCTACTTATACACTGAAACAAATCTATTGTAACCTTAGCATCACCAATATATCTAAATCTTAAAATAAAAGATCTATGAAAAGTGTTTCTGCATCTAAACATTTTAATTCATTTGATGAATCTTGTGTATTTACAACAACGACGACAAAAAATTTTTGATGAAAACACGCATCGATAAATGCGGAATATCCTACCGATTCTCACCTAGGTCTAAATTCCCCAAAGACTCCTAATTATCTTCAACGGCTTGAAAAGGGAACTTACTGCGGCTTGCCCGTTTGATTACTGCCGCTTAAATTTAAGCAAGACCCCACAAATACCAAGTTTCCGTAAACCCATATTGTAATTTTTCAGTTTAGAAAATTAAAATCTTGAATCTGGCTTTTGTTTTAGTTCTAAGCATTTAACCTAAAATCATTTGCAATTCTTCTTCATTGAATAATGAATCATATAATTCAAAAAGTTGCACATAGTAATAATCATATTATAAATAATTATTATTGCCAATGATAATTATATTATCAAATTATCTTACTTTATCTCACTAAATGTAATTAAAATCTAAAGGGGACTAAGAAATACTTTTTATCATACTCAAATATACATCTGTTATTTGTCTACTGTACACTTTCTGCTATATTTGAATCTGAAAATGAATAATTTCTAATCTAAATATTATGTTCCTTATTTTATCACTTCTATTCTCTTATTGAAATTTAGCCATTTATTATTTATATAAATTATTTTAAATATTTTTTACATAACTATTACACAGTATTTAAATATAATCATAATCCTTACTACCATATATTGTCTATAGTCTTATATATATATATTTTTATTTCTTTTTTTATCTGTTCAATCATAAATATAAGCGATATTATTAATATTATAATATATTAGTTTATTACCCTGCTTATCATGCCTTAAATATGCCTTATTTCAATTTAATTTCTACTGAATAGAATTATATATGTATTGTTGTCATTTTTAATGTATTAATATTTTATTTTACAATTCATTTCTACATGATCATTAGTAAAAAAAACCTTACTTAAGTAATATTATCGTTCAATATAATGCTATATATATTTTCTAACCCCTTAAAATATTTTAACCTATTTTTTTCACTTATCACACAATGAACAATATTTTCTCATAAACCTGAATAATTTTTAACTTTACCTATAGCTACATTATTAATCTATTATATTCCTTTTTTTTGCTTTAAAAATTTTTCCGACAATTTATCATTTGTTTCTAAAAAAACAATGTAATCTGATTAATATGTCTGTATCATTATCAAAATTCAATACTTGATATACATTTTTAATTTTATGATCTTTTCAAATTTCTAGCTTTATTTCATTACTAGCACAAATTTATTAGTACAAATTAAACTTCTTCAAAAATTGTACCATCATTTTGAATACATATAGATATTCAAAATGATGGATATATATTCATTCAAAATAAGGATTTCAAAGAGATGGTACAATTTTTGGAAGTAGTTAAATTTGTAAAAATAAATGAAATATATATTTCATTTATTAAACTATGAAACTATATATATATATATATATATATATATATATATATATGTTATATGTTTTTTTTTAATTTTTTTCAACTGATTTAAAAGAATACTTGAATTTCTTTTAATATGATTTACGTAAAAATATCATTTTGTATGTATCTTTCCTTTATCTGTGGAAATACTACTGCGCATTTATTTATAAGTAAGGAACACAATCTTCTTTAATTTGATCACAAATATTTCATTTATTATTTCGATTTTTTCTCAAAACATTTATGATCATTTGATACTCATTAAAAATTTCCATTTCGTTCCCTTGCATTTATGATCTTTTAATTTTCTATAAAAATTATCGATATATATTTTTTAATTTAAGCTGCTCTATTAAATTTTTTCATACCTAAAAGCACACATCATTAAAATTTACCGTTTATTTTAATTTTAATTGCGGCATGTTTTAAGGTTTAAATCTCTTGTCAAAATTTTTTTGCATTCATGCACATTTTAGTTTTGCTTGAGAATAATCACATCGGTTATATTTTTTTCTAAAATTATTCTTTTTGGATGCTCATTATTCATTTGGTATTTAATATTCTGATGATATTAGAATCAGTTCTACTTTTTTAATACATAGCTATATGTACAATTTTAGTGTTATGTATTTTTAATTAAACGTTTTCCTACGAATTTATTGATTGTATGTCAAATGATTTTAAATATCTTATGCCTGATCTTAGCGACATATTTTATTGATGTAATTTATTTGTAAAGTTTTTACACATTTTTAAGGTGAATTTTCAAATTTGTGACTTTTTATTTCGTTTTTAACATTTTTAAAATACAAAACACTTTTTGTAAACTGCAATTTTTCTATTCTGATAAATGTTTATTTTATATTTAAATATTTCGTTGCATGTTACTTAATATGTGTTCTTTAATTAATTTAACATCGCTCAATTCAAATTTGCAAAACATTTTTAATTTCTAATTCTGTTTTGTATGCGTAAACATATGCATCTTTTAACTGATATTGAAATCATTTGAATATGAAATGATTTACGCAATTTAAGGTTCTGAACAATGAATGCCTTCATCTTTCATACTATATTCCTATTTTTGTTTTTAAATGCAGTGTTAGTGTTCGGATTTTTATTCATATATTTCTGATTATAAAATTTGTCCAATATTTTGTAGCAGATACATTATTATGCATTATATTGTAACATTAGTTCAACAATTTCATTAACAGGTTTAATAAAATTTTAGAAATTTATTCTTGTTTAAAAGTTTTCTAAATAACCAAAAATTTTCATTTATGAATTGCTTCATTTGGTCTGTGATATCAAGTTATGTACCTATTTAAGATTTACAATAACTGAATTTAATTTTAGCTCGTTATTTTTCCTCTTAAATTGAAAATCTTTATTGTTGAGTTACTTTGATATAAATCAATGCATAACTTAATTTATTTTTAAGACATTTATCAGAAATTATTTTTTATTGAATTGATTAAATAGATCTTATTCTAAAAGATCAGACTTATATGCACTTGTTATTCTTATATATATGATTATTATTAAACATTTTATTTAGTTTTAAAAATGTTCATTATTTAAAGTTACTTAGAGCAATACATTACTTTACTTATATTGCTTTAAAGCAATCTCCATTTATGGGAAATATTTTGTATACATAAATTCCTAAAACAGTTAAAAGTTTAAAATTAAAAGCAACCTATTTCATGTTATAGTTATTTTTTTTGGTATATATATTATGCTTTGCATAGTTATTATATTTTGTATCTATTTATTTATAGCTAAGGTGAAACTAAGGTATTCTACATCATAAGAGTAATAATCTAAGGGTAAGTATTTTTCATCAATTAATACAGAAAATTTATATTCCATGTTAATTAGGCTTTATTTTATTTCTGTTGTGAATATAAATCATATTTTGGAACAAAATACTAATATTTGTTTTTATTTCTCTGTATTAAAAAATAATAAAATTAAGTTATATAACCCCCAAACTTTAAAATTTTTTACCTTAATTTGTAAATATTAAGTTATCCATTCCAGGAAAATGATTGAAAATAGATGTCCTATTTTTACCAGATATTAAAGGTATCCATTAGATTCATAAAGAATTAATTAAAATAGAATAATTATAATGTAAAGTATGGCACTATATAATGCAATATCACTAATATTGATCATTTCTAATCACTAAATATTATGTAAACAAATTATTGTAAAACATTTATATTTTAACAACATTGGCAATTGTACAAAGAGTTAATTTCTCTCTAAAATTACACTTTTATTAAATTAAAAGAAAATTAATTTGATTTTGTTGATAATTTTTGTCTAAGATGTTAGTGCACTTCATGAAAATGAAGCAATTTGAGAAGAAAATGGATCTCTCAGAATTATAAGTTATAGAAATATAATGTTCTATAGAATTTTACCAATTATTTTACTCAACAATTGTATCTGTATGGAAAATCATTCTAATTATTTAGCTAAATGACAATAATTATTACTTTATTAACAGAATGTTGTACACATCGTATACATAAACATTTCGAAGAATTATACATTTTTTCATTACAACGAAAAGATTTCTTCATGAACATTTTGAAGGATTGTATCCACTGCTAAATTGATGTACAATTGATGTTTTTAAAAAGTAGTACAGGCTTTTAGGAAAAATTAAATATTTTTTTTTATAAAATATCAACAAAGCAAAACAATAAGGTTTAAGAAATTAGCAGAATTATATTGAAATTAAAGCCTAGGCTTAGTTACTGACAGGATAATAAGTAAGTATGGAATTATACGAATAAAGAATAAAATAATTTTGAAGTTAAAATTTATCGAAAGTGTATTTATTCAACTAAATGAAGTAAATAGTAATTATTTAAAAAAAAAAAAGAAAATAATTTAAATTTTAAACATAAGCAGCCGTTTTGTTTTTATTTAAGTAGGGCAGCAGCATCAATTTTGTAAAAGGAAAATAAAGTTATGCATTTTACCCTCAGTGAAGTAACAGTTATCTTTCTGGAGAATATTAAAAAAAGTAAAAAGGGTTTTTATTAAAAACCATAGTTTTAAGCTTTTTAAAAATCTTTTTAAAATTCTTTGCTTAATAAAAATACTGTCATGCTTATAAAACTTCTGTACATTTCTTAATTTAGATTTGAAGGAGAAATCAGAAGTCATGACCAATGATGAGTGTAAGTATAGAAACTTTCATAAATTTCATATGCAAGTGTATTACTGAGTTTTAATGTATTACATCTTAATTTCCTTGTAGCTTTTTAAAAATAAATATATGACTTATTTTGAGTTAAATAGTAATAGTATATTTTTATAGTATAATAATTTAATTGTACTTTAAATTCTGTAAAATTTAAAAGTACATTTTGATTATGATAATTACTGCAAGTGTAAAAAAATCGAAATTAAAATACTTCTGCGAAAATAAAAAAAATATTCTAGTATCATTTTTAATACACAGACTTTATCATCGCTTAATTATTTTTTTGAGATAAACTTATTTATAGACATTGCTAAATTTTTCCTTAGGAAAAGTTCATATTCCTATTGGATATAAGGGGGAAATAACAGCAATCAGTCTGACTTTGCGTAAGTGTGCTTCATTATAAGTAAATATAAAGAATATAAAGACCTCATAGACAGTCCAACACTGATACACAGACAATCATAAATGGTATCACACAGACAACATTTCGCTTAAACATATATATACATATGTTTACAGAAGATATTTCTAAGGCACGTGTAAAATTAGAAGCTAAATAATGTATTATATATGATATAGTAAAATTGGCAGTAAATCATCCAAAAAGAATTCCAGAAGAATGACTTTAATGAAAAAAAATAAAGAAGTCCTGCAATCTTCATTTATCTCTAAAATTTAGCAAAGAAAACTTGATATCTGATATTAAGTAATTCAGGTAAAATGTGTTAAATAATAGAAATATCAATAAAAAAAAAAAAGGAATTGATGTATACTAAACTAAAATTTAATTGAAGAAGTATTAAAAATTTTCAATTCACGCTTTTTAAATATTTTTCTCTATCAATTTTTTATATGATATGTTAAGATGAGAAACTATTTGATATGATATATTTACGCACCAGTAAGTTGGAATACGATTTGTAAATAACAGAGTTAATCGAAATATTCAATAAATAAATATTCCATTATAAAATATAATTTTGTTAATTAAAATAAATTTCCTGTTATTACAAAAAATGCAAAAATGCAACTTTTCTAGTATCAATATAATTTTTGTTTTTAACCACTTTCATAATTTTATTTGCGAAGGACAATATTTTAAGTATAAAGAAAAATATTTATGGTTTTGTTTTGACTTTAAAATTATAAAAATTAGAAAAGTTTTTATTTTCCACTACTTTTGCATTTATTATTATTTTTTGTTGTTGTTGTAAAGCTTAAAGTAACTAAAACATTCATATTAGTTAATTTCCCATTAAATAAAAAAACATATATATTTTCAAGTTTTCTGCATATTGTGCTTATTTTAAAATCATCTTATTTAATTATCATTTGCTTAATATCACAATAACAAACTGTTTAATTATTAAAAAAAAATAATTGTGTGATCATAACTTTATAAGCTAATAGACGCTAATAGACTAAAAAATCCAATTTTTTTTCTTAATAGTTATAAATTTTTATTTTGTGCATACTAGAAAATAAAAAATACTAATTATTTTTTTGTCATTGCATTAAACAGTATTATTTGACATCATATTAGGAAAAAAACAAACAACATCATGACATCATATCAAACAACATACAAAGGTTGTAATATTCTACGAATACAGTTATAGTGTGGTTTCATTTATTTGAATATAATGAATAATCTATAATTATTTCAATAAACAATAATTAATTATTATAATTATTTCAATATATTTTTAAAAATTTGTTATAGTGTTTGTAGCCATATGTTGTGAACAATTGAAAATAGATACATAAATTTGCTTTTTTTTAAATTCAAAAGCAATTCAAGTAAATTTTGTATAAGAAATTTTACATATATATTTAAGAAAACAATTTCTTATTTTTTTCTATTATAATACATGGTCAAAGATGTTTTTTGATCCCAAAACACTTGAATGTTATTTGTTATCTAGAAGTGGTTTATGTTGTTTTATAACATAACCATAACAACTTATTAGAAGTTACATTACATTTTTTTTCAGGGCTTTCTTTATTTTTTTCTATTATTAAATCAAAATGCTCTAATTTAAATTATTTTAGGGACACAATGGCAAAAATGATTGTTAAATAAAGCTAAAAGCATTTTAATGCTTCAAAATTCAATCACTGCTAGGTATATATACAACTTAAAAATTTCCTATTTCCTGTGCGATTTATTCAGTTAAAAAACAAGTAATCTTAAAAAAAAAAAAAAATTTACGTCAAATCCTACATTTTTTTCACTATATCGCAGAAAGTCCTTTATAAATAAAGTTGTAATTTTCCTTTTACATCTGGCGCCATCTATTGGTAGATACATTCAACTTAAATTTTAAAAACTAAAATTAATTAATTAGATTTAATGAATGAATTAATATTTGAAAAATTGTATTAACATCCAGTGTCATCCACTACAAGTTCAAGAAAAATATAGTTGAACTTGAGTGGAGGAAAAAAAAAAGAGTATTTTATGAACAATTGAAAATTTGAACAAAATATATATAAGGAGAGTGGGAACTAATAGTTGGAATTGAAAAAAAAAGGCACGATTAAGCTGGCAAATCAATTGTGGGTTGCATGATTACCATGAATCGCGAACTGGTTTTGAGTTAAATAATTCAATTAATCATTGAACAAATAGTAATCTATTGGTGCTATTATAGACGATACATTAATCAAAATTTCTTTTTCTGGTTTTTCTAAATTAAGGAAGCATACCTTTCTTATTTTCAGTCCTGTCCATGTTCATCGGGGCCTACTGTGTCCTGTTGCTTTTATGTGGGATACGCTTCATATTATTCCTTATATGGGATATTGGAGATGAAGGCGAACTATTTGATACAACGTATAACGACGAGTAAGTGTTTTTAAATTAAAAATAATTTTTTTATTAAAGAGTGGCCTGTTATAATTTTTGATGCAATGCACCACGCATTTTCAACATGTAAATGACATTACATTCTTTTATTAAAATACAAATCTTTTTTCAAGTCCATACCAATGGATTCTAAAATATAAATCTAGGATTCGACTTGCCGACTATGAAGTGTTGAAAATATATATGCATCTGGTTTTATTTCAGTATTCAGTATTTTTCTTTTTTATATTTTCAAATAAAAGGACTTTTAGAAAATTCAGGCAGCTGAGGTCCAAGCTTGACATGTGATGCCGAATCAAAATTTCCTATCATTATGCAGGAGGAAGGCCATAAAAAAAACCCCCTTCCATATAAAGTTATCTAATTAACCTGGAGGATATAGGAGAAAGTTGCTTTCGGTCAAAGTGCTGGTTTTATTGTTTATGATGTATCCCTGATGGAAGGATGGAAGAGGGGTGCAGCTTTTGTTGTGATGGAGTACTCGTAAGTAGAAGTCGGACTTCTGCTTAGTAGAGGGCAGGGCCTTCAAGGAGGACTTTTAGGGTTTGCATTAGCGTATCATATGGGGGAAACCGGGAAAAACTCCCACCAGGCAGTCCAACAACTCACAAGGCAAGATGCTGAACATTACAAACACCATTGAGTTTTCTCGTATTTTGAAACAGTGTCTACAGCAATGCAGCCAGCGGAATGAACCTCAGCCCTAATGCTCACCAGCGGCTCACGTTGTCACTGAGCTACGATTCAGCCAAAGTGCTCGGCCATGTATGTTATGTATGTATGTATTTCGTAATGTACGGAAAACTCTCATGTCTTAATCTAAATATGCATTTGCATATTTTCATTTATGCACCATACACACTTACACACATTTGTATACACACATATATATATAGAATAGCGTATATTAAATGAACATTTATATATATTATTTGCTATATGTACTATATTATATTTACAATTTTTTTAGAGAGGAGTCTCAGTGGGTTCGCATAAATATGTCTGAAAAAGCCGAAGGAGGGTAGTTCGTCCTGAATGCTGTCATTCAAGAAGATGTAATAAACTCGTAGTTTAAATATTGTTTTTTGTTTGCTTGTATTTATAAAGTGACATAAAATAACATATTTAGATAAAAAAAATAACTTCGAAATTCTGGAATCATCCAAAAGTCAGTATGATAAATTAAATGTATTAAAAATTTTCAATCACGCCATCTCTCTAGTAACTCAAAGAATACTTATTACGTGTCCTTTTTTAAATGATTCTGGTAATAGTTTTAAAACAACTTTATAAAAAATTATCACAGAAGATGAAGTGAAAAAGAAGTGACATTAATTGAAATTTAAATGCGAATCAAAATAATTTGGTATACTTATCGCAAATATTAGACATGCATTTTAAATTGTAAATTTATTAATTTATTTTTTGTGTCAATATCACTTAGGAAAAAGCTTTTAAATACATGTATTTTATAAAGCTTCTTAAACTAATAAAAATATTGATTTTTTTTTCAGAACGTTATAAAATAGCAATAATTCAAATTAATTTTCTCTAAATTAAATGATAGATTCTTTTAAAAATAAATAAAATTAATAAATTTAATTCTTAAAAATTTTTTTTTATTAATTAGTCACTGTATATGATCAATGGGATACTTTTAAAACGGGCATTTGAAAAATACTCAAAAAATGCTTTAACAATGCAATAATCAATGGGATACCTTTAAAGCGAACGTTTGAAAAATATTCAACAAATGTTTTAACAATGCAATAATCAATGGGATACTCTTAAGGCGAACATTTGAAAAATATTGAACAAATGTTTTAACAATGCAATAATCAATGGGATACTTTTAAAGCGGACATTTGAAAAATTCTCAACAAATGCTTTAACAATGCAATAATCAATGGGATATCTTTAAAGCGGACATTTGAAAGATACTCAACAAATGCTTTAAAATGCAAATAATCAATGGGATACCTTTAAAGCGGACATTTAAAAAATACTCAACAAATGCTGTAACAATGCAATAATCAATGAGATACTCTTAAGGCGAACATTTGAAAAATACTCAACAAATGCTTTAACAATGCAATAATCAATGGGATACCTTTAAAGCGGACATTTCAAAAATACTCATCAAATGCTTTAACAATGCAATAATCAATGGGATACTCTTAAGGCAAACATTTGAAAAATACTCAACAAATGCTTTAACAATGCAATAATCAGTTTGATACCTTTCAAGGGGATATTTGAAAAATATTCAACAAATGCTTTAACAATGCAAGAATGCTTAGAAATAATTGCATAAATTATAAAAACAGCGCTAACATGTAAATTATCATAAGTACAAAAATTCCAGTTTTGCTGTATTTAATTGTTAAAATTGATAGAATAACTTATAAAAACAAATACCCATCAAATTTCTATATAAATTTTTTCTCCTTTCAGAATCATTTGAAACAATAAAATATAAATAAAATAAAATAAATATATATAACAAAATAAAACTTTTAATATATATAACAAAAATATTATACGGTTTAAAATACATTATGGTTAAAAAAATTATAATAAAATAATAAAATGTTATGTAGAAGAAATATTTATTTCATATTTATAACATTTTTTAATTTATATTTATTGCATTTATTTCAGAAGAAAAAAAGAAAACAGTCGGATGGTTTAAAAGTGTAACAAAATTCCCATTAGTATATAAATGTAGCAAAAATTAGGAGAAAATGCGCACATAGTTCTACTTTTTAAATATAAATCCAAGTTAAATGTTGTACAAATAAATTAATTACTTTAAGAAAATTTCCATGAAATTTTATTTTGTTATAAAGATTAGATCTTCCTATACTTAATTACCTTTCAACTGTTCAAAATACTCAAGGCATTGTAAGCAATTGCTGTTCAATCTTTTCACATTTTCGTTCTTTTTTCTTGTGCTGCTCAATAATTCCCAGAAAGCAAATTTTTTTTTTCAGAGTTTATTATTTATTTTATTGAAAATACCAAAGACAGCAAATGTAAGGCATTTAATAAAAGCAGGAAAGGATCATGATCATGAACTATCAGGATCATGTGTGATGATTCATTATAAATGTGCCATTATTGTCAAATAGTAACAAATGTTGTATTTGACACATATTTGGTGTCAAATACGTTCTTTCAATGACGTTCAGAATAATTACTTTCAAACTATTTTTTTTACACATCTTAGCAATACAGCGAAAATTTTTTGTTGTAATTTTTTTTTTTTTCCATTCTTTTCCCCTTCTTTCTTTTTTTTTTTTTTTTTTTTCCTAACAAAAATTTTCTGCTGATTGTCTTCGTTTGTGTTTCCCCGTAAATCATACCATCAAATATATTCCTTTTTCCAATTAAGTAACCCCTCTCGTGGTATAAGGGTTGAGGATTTATTTTACTTCGTGTAGTCAGTCTTTTTTTTTTTTTTTTTTTTTTTTTTTTTTTAACTTTTATTCTGTCTAGATGAGTTTTTCTACATTCTCGTCTGTCTAGCTAATTTTTTTTTTACATTCTCGTCTTTTCAGGTTAGTTATTTTTTTTCCTCCATTCAGCTCTTCATGAGATAAAGGCAATGATGTTTCGCAATATACAACAAACAATAATAAAATTGCAGCTATTTACAATAAACAATAAATATCAATAAACAGCAGCTTACAGCAATAAACAATAATAAAATTACGGCTATTCACAATAAATAATAAATATCAATAAACCGCAATAAGCTTACAGCAATATGCAATAAACAATAAATATCAATAAACAACAATAAACTTACAGCTATTTACACTAAACAATAAATATCAATAAGCAGCAATAAGCTTACAGCAATTTACAATAAACAATAACTATCAATAAACAGCAATAAGCTTACAGCTATTTACAATAAACAACATCAATAAGCAGCAATAAGCTTACAGTAATATGCAATAAGCAATAAATATCAATAAACAGCAATACGCTTACAGCAATTTGCAAGAAACAATAAATAGCAATAAACAACAATAAGCTTACTGCTATTCACAATAAGCAATAAATATCAATAAGCAGCAATAAGCAATAAATAGCAATAAGCTTACAGCAATATGAAATAACTAATAAATATAAGTAAGCAACAATAAGCTTGCAGCAATATGTAATAAAAATAAATATTAATAAACATCAATAATCTTATAGCTATTTATAATAAACAATAAGCATCAAAAAGCAGCAATAAGCTTACAGCAATAAAGTATGTTTGAAAGAACTGTTTTTCACGCTTTACAATGTTTCATCCTTTCGAAGTAGATTTTTCCACGAGTTATTTGAATGCATATTTCCTATAAATCACAAGTTATCATTTATTATTTACTAATTGCTTCTTTAGAATGCAATAGAGGAAAAAGTTTTATTTCCATGAATTTTCTCAAAAACATTTTAAAACCATTTATGCATAATTTTTTCATGTGCTTCTTAAAATAAGATAAATATATTTATTTTTTTGTATAACATCCCAAACTATGTATCATCATGCTTATTGTGCTTTATCAACATGCAATCAAATTTATAGTTACTAAATAACAAACATAAAAATATTGGAACTAATGACAATTTGAATGAATTTTTAAAAATTAGATTTTTTAAAACTATTCTTTGCATGATTCTTGTAATGAAACAATGACAAATTAGAAAATTAATTAATTATTTTTATAATTTTTTTACATTAATTTTAAAAAAATTATATCTTTAATAATGAACAAAATAAAGTTTAAAAATTGTCGACTAGAAATTCATATTCACCAATACCTAAATGGAATTAATATATAATATTAAAAAATGTAAAAAATAGTTTCTGAAATCTTACATGAATATTCACTGAAATTAAATACTGAATCGTTTTCGTTTAAGGGAATTGTTAAATGAATTGTTGTGCTTCGAAGAAATAGTTAAAACAATTAGAAGAAGACTTGCTTAGCAACGGTAACCTTTATTTAATTTAGAATAAATTGTCCTTGAAAATTCATGGTAAGGGAACATTTTTGGATAAAAAAATATCCTACAGTGACGCTGGAATGCTTAAATGACGCATTTTTTATTCACTCGGAGAAGACTACAAAATATGACTCATTAATGACATAGTTTTGTAAATTTCCGATACAGTTTTAAACACACATTGCTTCATATATTATTTATTCTTAATCATTTGAAGAATACGACAAAAAAGCAGAAACTCATTTATATTTTGTTCAAATACATTTACATCTTATTCGAAGAATTGCACATTGGAATTTAACGTAATAAAATGTACATTCTAGTTCAATAAAAATATTCTGAGAATAATTTATATAAAAGTATGGATTTTACATTTTACAACACAATTAATCATAACTTTTTCCTAATGTATTATAGCAAATACGTTAGTATAACATGATTAATAAGTTTAAAAAATAATTTTTATATATGAAGGACATTTTAAATTTGCTAAATTGCTTAAAATTATTTTACTAAAAATTATTAGTTATTTTAATACTTAATAATTTTAAGTACTAAAATAAGAATTAATTATTTAATTAAATTATTTTAATAGTATCCACAAAAAATTTTTACATATTTTTGCGAAATCGATTTTACATATGAGGAGCATTAACATGCGCAGTTTACGGAAAACAATTACAGTTTACGGAAACACAATTGTTCTTGTATTACAAATTGACTTTTACAAAAATATTTTTAAAAGAAATTTTATAAAAAAATATAAAAGATTATTAGATCATAAGAAATAAAATAATTTTTTTATCAAGACAACCTGGAGATTGACTATGTAAGGTTAGGCTGTTAACAGGCCATTCAAAATATCTTGAAAACTATTTACTTTATCAGTAATAAATAAAAAATAATTTATAACGGGAGTTCAAGAAATTCGATTTAATTGAAATTTCATTTCATTTAGTGACAAAATTATGTAATCTGGATAAAAAGTAAATAATTTCTTTTATAAATCTGAATCTACAAGCAAAAGTCTGTCAAATACTAAAACTGTTGCTTTTTCATTTGCATAATGAATTTTCATTTTTGATTTCAAAGTGGAAATAAAATTTTTATTAAAAGGTTTCGTACTTTATTTAATATCTTTAATCTCATGCAAATATTACTTGTATAGGAGAATATATAATTTATAGCATTCTATATCATTGCGAATAGTAATAAGCTTAGCATTTATTTACACACTTTTTATTTAGTTTATGTAATTTTTCTTAATATGAGAGTAACTTACTGTACTTATGTTTCGTACTGAAGTGGTAGTTTATAATTCGTGCAATAATTGTAATAGATTTTACATTCTATGCTGCATATTTTCTAAATTTTTCATTGATTTAAGAAAAAAATTATTCAATTATTCAATTTAAATTTAATATTTGAAAATATACTTAAAATATTTGCATTAGTTTCCATTTTTCCAAGCTATCACGTTTTAAAATCACAGTGAAATGTGACATATTATATATATGACATATTTTTTTTTTTGATTGTAATTTAACATCAGGACATTTACAATTTGATTATAAAATGTAGAAAATTTCATAACTTTTATTGGCACTTTGACAAAGTTTCGAGAGATACTTAGAAACCGCAAGCTCAGTAACAGAACATGGTTACCAGTTTCCTTCTTAATTAGCTTAATCTACAAAGTTCTAAACATTCCACCGTAGTTCATGAAAATATTCATCTGTAATCACTATCCTTTGATATCGATAAAACTGAGAATGGCAGAAAATCCGAATGATTACAAAACTGCAACTCATACAACGATTTAAAATTAATATTTTCCAAAGTTTCTAATAAACAAGGTAATTCTGCTCCTAAACATTTGTTATGAAGGACTGGAATTTGACCCAAAGGTGGTCGATGATTTCGTTTTGAAGCATCCAGAAATGTTTCTGCATATTATTTTGTGCCCCACCTTTAAAGCATTTGTTCAATAACTACATTCTCATTCATTGAGATACAAACCTCATTTCATACTGATTAAAATCTCTTTAACGCTTGTTAAGGTCACATCTACTTATTGTAGTTTCCATCACCTACCACACCTACTTCCAAAGGTCACGTTTTCGCAAAGAGTATCCCTAATTAATTGTAAATTCCTCACTAAATGAGAATTTATTAACTTCCATGTCCAGCAGAAAACTTTCAGTTTGTTAGCTTCGATTGTTTGTAATTGTGTTATTCTCTTGTATATAATATTCAAAAATCTTTCAATGGAAAACATTCAAAATGTGTATACAATATAATACTAAAAAAAATATTGATGCAGGGTACTAAATATTCAAAATATAATAAAGTAGTATTCATAAAATCGTCCTAGGATGATTACGTTGTTTTATATTGCTATTAATTCTCTTTAGTACTGCTTACATAAACTTACCTAATTTTGGCCTGTTAAGAAATGCACTTTAAAAAGGTTAAATAAAATTTAGCATTATGCAGTTATCACTTTATTAATTTTACAGAAAGACATTTTTAATTGTAAAATAATTATTATATATGTCCCTTAAAATATTTTATTTAATCAATAAATCATTACAAATGGTTTTTTAATGGAAAAATCCATTGCATATTATATAAATTCTTAAAATAACAATATATAATTACATAATTTTACAAAATATTATCGTATTAAATAACTACATTAATTTTTTACTGTATATTTCGTAGATGAAAGCATTAAATGTTTACGAAAATAACAATAACAATTTTTCCTATTAAATCATGCCAAAAGCGTTTTAATGGTGAGTTGAAATTTTTGTGTTATTATGTTGATTTTACGTTTAATAACAAAATTACAATTCAAATCAAGATTTTGGTATGATATGGTATGGTTTGTCGCTCTACTGTCATTTTATGCACACTTTACGCTAATAAGACAGGGACTTACAGTTTAAAGTGGATTCAGAAACCCTCACAAACATCCATGCCAACGCCAGAGCCAGAAGCTTGTGTCACCAAAGGCCCAGAGCTCTAGTAAATTGGCTATCGGGCAACTTAAGATTTTGGAGAAATCTAATGTTACTAAAGAGAGCCTATCTTCGTCTTGTAAAGCCACAAAATCAGGCCTCAAGTTTATTTGCAAAGATTTTTGTCAATATGTATATTCAAAAATTTCAATAAAGAAAACAATTTTAATCGATTAGTTTTTCTAACGTGAGAATCATGCTGTCCAGTTGAATATTATCACCAGAATATTCAACCAGACAACATGAATATAACAATGTTATCATCCAGCATAAAAGGTGATAAAATTTTGAAATTATAATTTTAAAATTATTGAATTTCTTAATTTTTTTTTGTTACTTAACATTATAAGGGAGAAGCACATACGTTATAACGTTTCTCTTTCAATAATTTTTAATGCAAAAGATTTACTTTAATTTTAAATTATCTCTTCAAATAATAATGGGTCCGTGACCTTCACCTTAAAAACAAAAATAGTCCTTGAAACAAAATAGGTAAATAAAGTAGTTTTTTCAAATCTTTATTAATTAATTTAGCTATTTCTTCTGCAGTAACATGAAAATTCTCTAAATAATTAATAAAAACACATATACGTATAAACGAAATTAATATATTGTATTCCAAATGAAATCTAACTAAAAAGAATATTACAGTTAAAGGATGGGAAAAATTAATATTTTCATTTAATTAATAATATTAATTTATATTTTCAAAAGAATAGAAATCAATAAGTTTCATTTTATTGAACAAAGTATTTTTGTAGTATAAGTAATTAAATTAGTAAAAAAAAGTTTTAATTCAAAGATATTATATAGTTGATATAATAATAAGAACCAATAACATTACTGTTTATATTTTTATATGAGGATTTTACAATCAACTTTCCAAAATTAATTAAAATGGAAGTTAATTATTAGCAGAACGTTAAAAACATCGTCGTCAGCCGATTTTTTTTTAATGTAGTTGATTTTATTACGCTATATAAAAAATTTACATCTTATATAGCTATGCCTTATTTTCTTAAATGTCATCTGTAATTATCATATTAAATTCAGATAAATTAATTGAAAACCTTATGTCGCTTATAAATTATCATATATTAGTGTGAATTAAAGCCAATACACTTTATCTATCTAGAAATATGAACATTAATAAAAAATCCCATAAAAATGGTTATTGTATTTCATTTGGATTTGAGATTTTCCCCAAAAGATTATCCCTGCTTTGAGGATTGAAATATCTGCCAGCCTTCACATTGATGATTCCATCTGCCCATGCTTGTCTCATTTTCAGCGGTGGATTAGATGGTAAAAAAAAACCCTGTTCATTTTTTTTGTAGTAGGTTGATGATTGACAAACCAGGAAATATGATCTTTAAAGGGTTCCTAAAAAGATGTATCGAATTATTAGGGTAGGCTGGTAACAAGCCTCTATGGGGTAGTAACCCTTTCAGTTTAGTCCCCCATTGGCCTTGAAAGGAGTTATTCCCCTTTCCCTCTAATGGATTGATATATTGGACATCCCTCGGTTCACGCTTCGACGAACACTGTATCTGCCATATGCACGGGGGCGACTTCAGGACAAGTGTCTGCCAATAGTAATAAAAAAAAAAAAAAAAGTTCCCACATATTGTATCTTTTGTCTGCAGAGAGACTAATAGAAAAATAGCAAGAGTAGATCATTCAAGTAAAGATTCATATTTTGGAGGAACAAGTTTCTATTGACTCAATACCTTAAATTCAAACCTTGGTAAATACTACATTAAGGCGTCCATTATGCTGTTTAACTCTGTTATTAATGCACCTCAATGTAAAATCATAAACTTCACAGAATTTTTTTCGTGTATTTTTTGTATTTTAAACTATAGTGGCGTTGTTATACTCAAAAGTAACTGTTTACAGGATGACATTAGAAAACACTTAAAAGATAATGGGAAGAACACAAATTTATATTTATTGGATTTTCGGTTTAATTCCATTGTACGAGATGTTTTATACTTTTCCTTTGATACGAATCTAATTAACGTCGTTATTCTATATTACGTGTTTGTAGTTGATTATCATAAATATTAACAATTTTTTTTTTTTATTTCATAATTAAATACTTTCAGTTAATTATTACATTTATACATGCTTGCAGTTGATTATAATGAATATTACAATTATCTTTTTTTTTTTTTTACTTTATTATTAATTCTAAAATAAATAAATGTTTCATTTAAGAAAATCTAATAAAAAGAAAAAAAGTTAAATAATTATATACTTAACTAAATTTGTCATTGGAGTATATATTTATATTTCCTTTTTTCTCAAATATTTTGATTCATTATTATTTGAAACTTCTTAAATTTTTTTAATATTTAAAAAATATCAAATAAAAAGTAAAGACGGCTGTGTTATTATATATTTGCTTATTTGTTATAGTTCATATCATTGAATACACCTCATTTACTAACTTATTTTAAAATTATTGATAGGAAAGTACATAACATATACTTATATGGGCGTATACGTATATATATCGAGCACATATACGTATATGTGCTCGCAGATAATTACATCTTTCATGTGTGATCCAAGAAAAGCAGATCTGATCAATAGCAAATGACTAGGCTAATGTATATAAAAAAATGCATACTAAAACAAGAAAAGAGTATAATTAAGCCCTTATACCTTCAAAATGATTTTTTTTTTTACAGTTCAAATTTAACATTTTAAAATTCATTCTTCAATTTTGTTAAAAAGAAGTAATTTTATTTTTATAGAAAAAACACTGCCTTACCTAATTCCAGATCACAACATTTCATTAAAACTATAGGATTAACAACACACTTTGTATGCTATAAAGTATCATTATTTCTCAGTAGATGGCGCAAAGAATATTTGATAATGCGACAGACATGTACATTAACCTAGGTTGCTTGTAATACACACACATATACACTCAAGAGCCAAAACATTATGACCACCCCTACATTTTGCAATGAACTCGCCTGGATGACGTGGAAGGCACGTGATCAGGTGGAAGTGGTATTTAACTGGTATTAAGTGGTGGTATTAATCCATGCCAAGGTGGGTTGAAGCTGTGTTGCACGCCAAAGGTGGGCCAACTCGTTATTGACAGGTGGTCATAATGTTTTGGCTCTTTGAGTGTATGTCTAGAAGCTTCTTCTTGGTGCAACTGGTAGGGGAGGGTGAAATCGATTCTATATAAATGAGAAAGGGGTTTGGAGAAGACAAATTGTTTTGCTTCAGAAGGATTTAAAAATAATAGAAATCATGTATTTAATTCTAGTTACAGATTTCTTTAACTATATCAAAAACATCTCCATAAACCTCTAGGTAAGCAATACATATTTTGTTTCTCTTCTTTATTGATTTTATTACTTCTCTTCTTTAGAATTTTATATAAAATCAAAATAATAAATTAAGTATAAAATCTTATACAGGATTAGTGTATGTTTTAATTCATTCTTAGTATACTATCGGTGTCATTTCGACAATCTGCCATGGACTTAGTCTACTTACCATCTTTATATGAGTTACAGTCAGACTCTCCATCACAACAGAAGCTGCTTCCTTCCCCTTCAATCATGAAAATCCAAGTGGGATAAGAAACAACAACAACAAACATACTATCTGTACTTAGTCTGCTTACTATCTTTATATGAGTTACAGGTCGAAAATCTTTATATATAAAACAATGTTTTTTGATACGATAAGTATGAAAATATTTAATTATATTAATAAATAACAGAAAGTAATTTAAATTTAATTGATCAAAATAGAAACACAAAATAATTAGAGATCCTGTATCCGATTAGAGAGGCAATATTTAAAATATATTAATAAAGTAAATTAGAAACATTTTTTAAACATCATGTGAGTGTTCTGTAAATTATAAACAAGTGCTGAAGGAATTACAGATTTTAAATTCTTGAAATACTATATGTATTTTTGGAAATAAGAAGTTTTTATGAGTAAAAATAACGTAAAATGTTTTTCTTAAGTATAAAACTTTAAAATTTAAAAAAGCATTCAATGGCTTTTTAATCTTTAATAATACAATGAAAAGATAATCATTGAAATATTTTTGACAAATACCAATAACAATTCGAAGTCTGGGGAATTGGGCCAGAGGGTTTGGGACTCAGTTGAAAAAACGAATCTGTCGTACATTAAAAAAAATCAACTTTAGCATATAATTTTTATGAAGGAAAAACGATTATATGAAATTTTGAAAACGTTTTCACTCGTGTAATGATTTATTTCATAAAAACAGTTATGGAGTAAATATTTCGAACTCTGAAAGCAATTATAAAATATTTTTTTGTTTGCCTATAACATTTTTGCTTCAAACTAACCTTTAATCAATTATCATGCACATAAAAGATATGTAACATACCAAAAAACGTTTTACAAATATTAGAAAATAATAAATAATAAAAATATTGTTTATCTGCTCAAGTATATATGTTTACAATATCGGCTGTATTCTAAGCACATATAACAATTGGCGTAAATAATTTTAAGACTTTCTACAGAATAATAATTTGATTTCCTTTAATTTCACTCTACACTTGCAGAAAAAAATTATTTTAATCTATTTTTAATATATGAGTTAAATTTCTATTATCTGATATTTAAATACTTACAAAAACTAATATTTTATAAACTTGCATAACCTGACCCGCACATCTTTATTGTCTCATGAGTAGCTCTATAACATTATAATCCTTTTTTATTTTAAATCCTTTCTTCTCTTATTAAAATCTTTAAATTTATGTGAATTTTAAAACAATATTCACTTTCATTTTCACTCATTTTAAAATGACTGAAAAGATTTTGAAGATTATCCTTAGCAAGCCATGGCTAGGAACAGAAACTGTCATACCAATATTGTGCAATAGTATGATAAATTTATAAGCGAGCTTTTAAGACGCATTGTACCTTTGCAAACACATTTCCTTAGGCTAAAAAGTGAATACAATTAAATTACGAACTTCTAGAGATATAAATCGATTCTGTTAAAATAGAAAATGAAACTTCACACTATTTTTGTGAAAAAACGGAGAATCTGTACCCGAAGCCTCAAGCAGTGGCACTTTTTAAAAGCATTATTCATTATATCGACATGCATTTGGAAGTGGGAAAGATATATAGCCACGCTGTAGGAAAGAGCGCTATGGACGTATCCATGCTACAGAAAAAATTGCATTTCAAATGGAAGTATAATAAGATTATTGCACATTTTACCCTCATTGAATTATTCAAAATTCAATAAAATGATTCTAGTATCATAGAAGAGCAAATGCCTCCAACTATTTTTGCTAATGCATATATTCTCAGAATAAGAATATGTCATTTCAATTCATATACACACATTTATAAGAACATTTTCAAGACACTTCTAATGCAATTTATACGTTTTATTGTAATATATGTCCGAAATTCAATAACATAATAATGGAAACTAGCAATGTGTATTTATTTTTTATTTATTCCCATTTATTTTTGTATTAATATAACAGTTTTATGTTTTTTTTACTTTGAAAAATAATAGTTAAATTTCTCCAATAATAGAAAATTATAAAAATTTATAATTATTATAGGTCATATTGAAAACATATGTATCCAAAAAAATCATTAAAATATTGGTGAACTAACAATGTGCTTTTATTTATTTTTTTTCATTTATTTGCTATAATTATTTTTGCAAATAATGTAACAATAGAATTTTTTTTTTCTAATTCGAAAAATAATATTTTATTTTCTCCAAAAATAGAAATTTATAAAAATTTTAGAAATTAATAAAAATATTTTATAGAAATTTATAATTATTATATGCTTTATTGAAATATATGTATCCGAAAAATCATTAAAATATGAGGAACTAACAATTTGCTTTTATTTTTTTTTTCCATTTATTTGCAATAATTATTTTTGCAATAATATAACAATAGAATTTTTTCTAATTTGAAAAATAATATTTTAATTTCTCCAAAAATAGAAATTTATAAAAATTTAGGAAATTAATAGAAATTTATAATTATTATAGATTTTATTGGAAATATATGTATCCGAAAATAATTAAAATATTAATGGGAACTAGCAATGTGTATTTATTTCCCTTTAACGTATTCACAATATTTATTTGCATTAACATAAAGCAATATCATGTTTTTTCTTCAATTTGAAAAATAATAGTTTAATTTCTTTAATAATAGAAATTTATAAAAATTTAGGAAATTAATAAAAATTATTTTATCGAAATTTATAATTATTATAGGCTTTATTGAAATATATGTATCCGAAAATCATTAAATTATTAATGGAATTAACAAAATGTATTTATTTCCTTAAATATATTCACAATATTTATTTTACCTTAACATAGCAATATGATGTTTTTCTTCTAATTTTGAAAATAATAGTTTAATATTAGAAATATTTTCAAATTTAGAAATTAATAGAAAATTATAATTATTGTACAGAAATTTATAATTATTATAAGTTTTATTGATATATATATGGTCATTAAAATAATAATGGGAACTAACAAAGTGTACTTATTTTTTAAAAAATTTATTCACAATATTTATTTTTGCATAATATAACAAATTTTATTTTTTAATTTGAAAAAATAATTGTTTAAATTCTCTAGTAATAAGAATTTATTAAAATTTCGTTGTATCTATTGAGTTATAAAAAATATTGGAACAAATAATTTTGAAAAGCCATGATCAAGATAGTTATATCATTTTTTTAATTAACTATAACAATATCAGAATTAAATTTTATAATTGTAAATTTTTTTTTTTAAACTTACTAAAATAAAATGATATTTTTTCATTAAGTTATATTAAAATAGAAAATTAATGAAGACTATTGGAATCATTTTATAAATTTGTTAATAAAAATTCTAAATTATCAAAGATTTTGTATTATTGCAGACATTTAAAAAAATTTGGTGATTAAATATTTACATTAAATTTCTTTCCTGGCATGAGGTGTACGTGTTATTTGAGCTTCTATATTAATTATAGATGCGAAAAATCCCGCTGAACAACCAGCACGCATTTTATAAATTATATCATAAAAATATCTAAAAAAATCTAGCTTCTTTAAATATCATTTTACATGCATTAATGTAAAATGATATTTAAAGATGTTATTTTTAATATTTCCCTAGCTTCTCTAATATTACAACTTTTAGAGAAGCTTTTAGAAATATTAAAATAATATCTTTTAAATCATTTTACATTAATGCATGTAAAATGATATTCAAAGATGTTTCTTTAACAACATGATGAATAAGGACGAAAAAAAAGAATATTAATCTGTATCATATTACAATTGAGAATTTGTTTTTATTTTAATCATCTTGTTTTCCAGCTTTTACGATGTCGAACAGTTTGTTAGAAATGCTTTTCTATTGAAAAATGAGCATGAGAAAAGCATTTATACTATCTTAGTTTTCAATTATTATTATTAGTTTTTGTAAAATTTTTATATTATCGTCTTTCAGTAAGTTAAAAGTTGTTTTGAATTTTTCATCATCATACGAACGAATCCTATGTAACATGACTCTTTTAATCAATTTATTAATTTAACATATTTTTATTTCTTTTTTTGTGAATTTTGCATTCTTATTTATTCAATTCTACAAAAAATAAATATATGCAGAAAACATTATACTTAGTTAGTTTCAGAAATAAAATAAAAAATAACGGGACAAAAACTGGAGGATAAAATGCAATTACTTTCCAATTAATGTTGTTTATTAAAGCATTCTATTAAATATGCAGTATTTTTAATACTTTGACCTTCTCTTCAAAAATGGTTTCTTTTTACTTTTAATTGCAAAGTGTATTATATTACTCGTTTAGAAATTATTTCTTGTGGTATATCAGAATAAAAACTGTCGAATATTTTGTTTCTATACTAAAAATTTTTTACAAAGATTTCTGTTTTTGCAACAGCCCTGTATGAAGTAAACAATAAAATTTCATATTTCAAATAATAGCATAAAACTAACTTGGATACTTCAAGTTATACTTCATGTCAAATTATTAATATTTTCCTTTAGACTCTGGGTGTTACTATATAACACATTATGGGTAATATAATTTGTAAAAAATTACTGCATGGCTCAGAAACGGTTTCAGAACTATTCCTAAAAAATTAGGTATATTTTTAATATCAAAATTGAAAAAATATTGAATTTGCTCTTATTAATTTTAGATATCATTATCCAAACATCTTAAAAAAATAAACGAAAGAAATGTTAATTTTTTTTTAAAAATGTATTTGAAAAAATCACATGAAAAATAAAAATTATACTTATAAAATATTATGGAAATTTAATTGATATAAATTACTATTGTTATCACATTATATTTTTGAAATGGAAAGTTTTCAGAATTTGTTTTGATTTCTTGTTTGTTTGTTTAAATGTTGTGATTTTTGTATGTAAATTGTTGCAATAACTTTTAAATGTAAAAAAGAGTATTTTCAATTAGTAATAGAGGGGAAATGTTTTGGTTTCGCTCTTTTTTCTATTGCTTATTTACGTTGTTTTCTTAATTTGAAATATTTAAAAACTAATCATTCGTGATAACTAAATATCGTTCAACTGTACAATAAAACAGGATTATTATTTTCCTGTTAAAGATTGCATGTTAGAAAGTGCTAATAATATTCTAAACGTAATCAGATTTAAAATGATCTGTCTTTAATAAATCTGTTCTTTTGATTACTTCCAGAAAAATGTTCCACAGCCCTTTTCTTTTGTCTGCTTTACAATACATGGTAGCTCCGATTAAGGCAGGTGTTGATTGCGTGAATTAATGAGCCACATAGCACACGGAATTTACCTGCCTCAATTATTTCCTATGAGCATCGAAGAGTAATTTATCTTAATTACTCGGCTTATAATTTTCTACTAGAAAAAGGATCCTCATTGAAAGATTTCGTTGAAAAGGAGCAATTGACTCCTTTTAAAATCCCTAAGCAGCGGTTTAAAAGCATTTATGAAAGGAAATCCTTCCTTTGAATCTAACTAATAAATGTATAAGGCCTTAATATCAAGAACAATTTCTTCTGCGTGCAAGTGCACAGTTACAGTAAGACAGGTGTTTTTCACAAAGATA
>BPLR01016256.1:0-43774 GCA_021605095.1 Caerostris extrusa | reverse complement strand
ATTACCAATACCTCCTGCCGGCTGAGACATCGGTGTCCCTCGTGTATAACAACAAAGTCGTGTATTAAAGATATAAAAATCGTGATGTATGTTTTCTCTAAACTAAAAGAAATATATTTATTGAAGCACTAATGTTGTTTCTTTTTGCAATTTGATCGGCAGCAAGATCTAGACTAAGTCCAAGAACCTGTGTGGTCTCATGGAGGATGGAAAGGGGCAGCTTCTGTTGAAATGAATCCCCCTAGGTAGAAGTCTGACTTGGCTCCGTGACACTGATTTTCTACGGGGTAGCGTTCTCAGTTACCAAATTAACTTACTCCCAACAGTATATTAGACTAGGACTAAGGCTTAAAGGGGATTCTGAACCACTTCAAGCTTCTATCACAGTAACTAGAACCCGAAACCTGTGGCACCGAGTGTCATAGCGCTAGTCACTCAGCCATCAGGACCAGAAGCAATAGTTCATTGTATTACGTAATAATAGACAAAATATTCATGTTTACACATTTGAGTGATTTTTTTCTCTAATGCAGCTGACAAATACTTAGACAGTTAATATTCATGCCATAAGCAACGGCTGCACCGCTATTACTCATTTAGTACTACTCGGGGCACGTGTAACTTGAAGATATGCTACGGACGCGAGTAACACTATCCTCACAACGCTCTACGATCCTATTAGGACCGGGACCACAAACAACCATGGCACCGTCGAAATTCAAACCCGAAACCTGTGGGCTCGAGTACCAGAGCGCTAGTCACTCGGCCATCAGGCCGCTTTTCAAAAAAAAAGAAATTAATTTAGGAGACATTAAGGAGATGTATATAAATAGTTTTAAGGAAAATTCCTAAAATAAAAGATAATGAACCAAATCATAACATTAATATTAACATTTAATATCATTGCGTTCAGAAGAGGGAGATTTCAGGGGATTATTATAGCGTGTTTGAGCGTCTCTTATCGACAGTAAATTAAATGGTAAGAGTTTTCCGGATTTTCTCTTATACAACACACAAATACAAACAAATACTTTGGAAATCTCATCCCAACAACAAAATGAATATAACCAAAAAGCTACTAAAATCAAACAGAAAAACAATTTTAATTAAATAACAATAATAATAAACAAACAAATTCACAAATCTTCAATTTATTCAATTTCCTGTATTTTAATATCTAAAAAAAAACATGTTTTCTTTTTTTCGTGCATTTTCATGTTTACAATTATATCGTCCTATTTCTATGAGTTCTAGTATATAATTACACTTTAATTGAAAAGACTGATTCATGACTGGTCTAAATATTTCTCGCCAAGAGTCTAAATACAAACTAGAAATAAGACTTTTTTTAGCAAAAGACGATACATTTGTGAGATTCATTGCAATACTATTAATTACGTAGCAGTCTTTAATTTAAGCAACTTCATTTTGTGCAAATATTTTAACTACTTTAAGATGTGGAGGTTTTCGCGGTTCTTAAAATCACATAGAAACTCCGTAACAGGTACGTCCGTTGCCGGTAGGTAGCAGATTCAGCGTTATCAAGTTTGCAATATAAGAACATCAACATTCTACACATATTTTGACACAACTTTGACACTTGACTTTTAACAAACTCTCTTAAAGATACCACGTGAAGAGTCCCCATCCTCCTGTACTCCTCTTCACCACAATGGAAAGACGTTCGAGCCTACAGATTTATCGTTCTCATTTCTGGAACTGACAAGGTTTGGTAGCAATATATTTGACGATAAATTATATTACGAAATTTAATTCAGTAAAAACACTAAGTTTTACAAGAAATTCTCAAACAATGGGTGAATTACTTGATAAAATGATATAAAAATCGTTGTTTGACTAAATCAGTGAAAAACTTTAAATGTAACTAAATTTAAAAATTGCTACTGAAAGTGTGAGCATCAAACTATTTTCATATTTAAGTAAATCTTTTTAAATTAACATACATTTATATATAAATATTATATATATAAATTAACATATATATATATATATATATATATATATAATCTGAATAATACAAACTTCCATTTAAAAAGATACATCATTTTTACAATTTCTTCAAATACAAAAATATCATTTGAAATCATATAATTCAATTTTTGATGGCTTCAACATAATTACTTTGAATTAATAGATTAATAATTGAATAATTACGTTATTCTTAAATTATTCTTACAAATTTTCAAAAAAATTTATTGTACTTAAGATTTATAGTGTATATAAAATCTAATATGCATAGAAATAAATGTTCATTTCATTTTAAACTTTATCAATATTTGTATTTCATAAATATTTTGAAATAATACTAACTATTATAACTATTATTCCAAGTATTCTGTGGCAGTAAAAGTACGGGACATAAAAACAGTTGGAAAATTTCTTGTTACTTTGGAAATAACTGTTCTACGAAGTAGTTGTTAAAATAGTTCTTTTGGTTTTCCAGTAAAAAATGAAAACAACGAATTTAAGAACAACACAGGACGTTTTGCAGACATCGTAAAATTTAAGTGCATCAGATAACAGAAGAATAAATATACAATTTGCAAGAAATATAGAACCAATTGCTCTGACCTATTTTCAAAATGTGGAATAAAACTTAATATTTTAAATATTATTTTATTCTTAAGCTGATAGATTACTTCACTTTCATTTGGATCACAAAGCGAGAGCATTCGTTTTTATGGCGATCCCTATATATATATATACAGAGAGAGAGAGAGAGATAAAGAATATCAAATATACATGTATGTATATACATTTATGTGTATATATATATATATATATATGTATATACATGAATGTATATGCATACATGTATATGTGCCATGGATGTTTGTAGTGGTTCGGAATCCACTTTAAACCGTCGGTCCCGGTCTAATAGGATCGTAGAGCGTTGCGCGGGCATTGTTACTCCGCGTCCGTGGCTTATCTTCAAGTGGCACGCGCCCCCTGGGTAATGCAAAGTGAGTAACGTCTGTGCAGCGCTTGCCTTAAGGCATCTAAGACCAAACTGTCTAAATACTTGCCAGCTGCATTAGAAAAATATATATATATATATATATAGAAAGAGGCAGATATATATAAATATTATAGAATATATATATATATATATATATATATATATATATATATATGGGTCCTGATGGCCGAGTAACTGAAGATCGGTACCACAGGTTTTGGGTACATGTCCCGATAGTGTCATTTATGTTTGTAGTCGTTTAAAGTCTATTTTTAAACCGTAGGCCCCGCTGTAATACGACAGCAGAGCGGCATACCAGGGTGTTGGGCGTAAGGCTAACAAACCTACCCCATAAAAAGGAAAAATTAACATGTTTAGAAATCTACTAGTTGGCAGAAAACGCTGGCTCGCCACAGGCTGTTAAGCTATATATGATGATATATTATGCATATATATGGCGCCTGATGTTCAAATGACTAACGCTCTGGCAATCGCCACAGGTTTCAGGTTGTTGTTCCGGCGCTGCTGTGGTTGTTTGTAGTGGTTCGAAATCCACTTTGAACTGTAAGTCCCAGTCTAATATGACTATAGAGCTTTGGGCGTAGGACTGATAACTGTATCACGTAAAAAGAAAACATCTCCTGTCTCGAAATATGCCTGTAGACAGGCAGGCTGGGTCTATTAATGGGATGAATATATATATATATATATAGGAAAGCAAATATTATTCAATAAAATATATTTAAGAGATAATATTTTAATAGAATATTATTCTTTGATACAAATTTGTTATGTCATATGAAGCTTTACATGTTATAAAACGTGTCTTATATATATATATTAACTATACATATATTAACTAGTTACCTATTATAGTTACAGTAATCGTAGATAAAAGGAAGGAAGACTTTTAAGTAAATAAAGAGAAGTGAAATTTACATAGAATTTATTTCTCAAATAAGGCCTGAAAACTCCTAAATATTAAAGTAACGAGTGGTGACAAGTAAAAAAATTGTTTTAGAAACTTTATAAATAAAATGTCAGATTATAAAGTATCAAAAATCCATTTGTTAAATAGATTTTGAGAGATAATAGACTACTTTCTCTGTTAAAATTATAATATAATCGCTATACATATGGATATAATAGTTACTATATACGAATGATATGTCAACCTATTTCAAAAATCATTTTTATTACATAAACGATGTATAAAAAAATACAAGATTTAAAAAATGGAATATAAATGTCACAAATAATAAAAATAATGGACTAATAATGGATTGACACGAAAAACAATTTCAAATTGCTTTTATAAACTTCAACAACAGACAAAAACGTTGAAAGACTATACTTACAGAAATCAACCAAAATAACTCAAATAGATATAGTCTACTTTTTCCATTTAACAACGTGCGCATTTTTTGTGGAGAAATATAGCTTACAATAGCATGCATTCTGACGTCTTTTCTAATGTTTAAGAGAGAGCAAATATAAAAAAATAGCGTAAAATACATCTTGTGAATTTTCTTTTATCCAGAAAAAATTATTTCTGTCTATGCTTGCATAATGGCCCATTTATATTCTACACTGATTTTTTTTTTTTTTTCCTATATTTAAAAAGGCAGATATACAAAAGAAATCCATAAAAATTGTTAAGCAATTGTAATATGTAATAAAATAATTCTTATATCTGGCTTTAAAGTTTGCACTTTTAGACAAGAGTTCGCCAATTTTCTTTTGTTGAATTATAGTTTACGTTACCAACCATTCTAAACTTACGTTCTGCTTTCTTTTCTAATATTTTTCTTGAGAGAGAGATTGATCAAAAATGACAAAATAAAACAAAGCTACATTCTTTTTCAATTCCTTCTATTAGCTCACACTATCCCTATATACATCTTGTTCAAATTTTCAATCATTCATAAAATACTTTTATTCATCCACTCAAGTTCAAATACATTTTTTAACTTGTATTGGACACTTGATGTTAATACAGTATTTTCAACTATTAATTCATTCATTAAATTTAATTAATTGATTTTGGTTTTTTAGATTTAAGTTGAATATATCTTCCAATAGATGATATGTCAGATAAACTTAAAAAAAAGAATGAAAATTATTTATAAAGAAATGTCTGCAATATAGTGAAAAAAATGTAGAAATTGACTTTAAAAAAAAATTTTTTTTTGTATTACTTGTTTTATTGGACATAAAAATAATTGTACCAAACAATGATAGTTCTTTCTACACTAAAGACTTTTTTTCCACCCTATAATGTTTAAAAAACACCATACATAAAATAATCTAGAAATTGAGATAAATTCAGTAAAGGTAAAACTCTGTTTTTCAGTTTGGCAAGAGTTCACGTGTTTCTTTTGTTGAATTATAGTTTATAGCAACAGCCATTCTAAACGTACGTTGTGTTTTCTTTTCTAATCTTGTTCTTGAGAGAGATAATGTTCAAAAATCGAAAAAAAAAATCTTTTCAGTCTTTTTTTGAAAGAATTATCCGGATATAAAAATAATTGCATCAAGATGATAATTCTTTCAAAACTGAAGACTTCTTCCATCCTATAATACTTAAAAAGAATCATACTAGTACATAAAAATATCTAAACATTGAGTCAGTATAAAAAGATAATGTGCTGATTTTCTATTAAGCAAGAGCTCATATATTTTTCTTGTTGAATTATAGTTTATAATTTCATGCATTCTAAACATATGTTCTGTTTTCTTTTCTGATTTTCTTCTAGAGAAAGAAACTGAACCAACACAACTAAAAAAAGCATCCTTTCGGGTCTTCATTATCTGAACATTAAAATAACTATATCAACTATGATATTTCTTTCCATAGTAGAGATTATTTTACACTCTATAATGTTTAAAAAGCATCACACATAAAATAATCTAAAAGGGAGTTCAGTATAAAAAGATAAAACTTTGATTTTTAATAGGCTAAGTTCACAGTTTCTCTTCTTGAATTATAACTTCATTCTACACATACGTTCTGTTTTTTTCTAATATTGTTCTTGAGAGAGATATTGATAAAAAATGACAAAAAAAAACATCGCTTCCAGTCGTCTTAATCTGGACATAAAAATAATTGTATCACACATGACAGTTCTCCCTACACTGTAGATTATTTTCCATCCTATAAATTTAAAAAAAGCACTGTACATAAAATAATCAAAAAGTTGATATAATTCAGTAAAAAAAGGCAATACTCTGTTTTACCTTTAGGCAAGAATTCCCATGTTTCTCTTGGTGATTTATAATTTATATCACAACGAATTCTGACTCTATGCTCTGTTTTATTTTCTAATCTTAATCTTGAGATGGAAACATCAAAAACAATTTAAAAACAACCTACCCAGTTTGTTTATAGCCGTTCATAAAAATTTATAAAAAATGTATTTTGTTTCACTATTATCCATCACAGCTCTTTCTGCACTGAAGAATACTTCCATCAAAAAACATCAAAAAGAATCATAAAAGTACACAATCCAAAGCCGAATGAAAAGAATGAAGAAAGCATGATGTCTGTACAAAATGCTGCTGGAAAAATGCAGCAGAATTTTTCGACCAAGTGGATTTGACAAAGGACAGAACGTATTCGTTACTTTTGGAACTCTTTCTTAAAGAATTTCATCTATTTTTGTAAGAAGGAATGATGAAAAAAAATTGGACCAACTTCAAGAAACGGAATGCAAGTTCGCTTTATGGTTGAAAAGTTCTTTCTCAGTAATTCTTATTTAAAGATGAAAAGAGCCGCTTTGTTTACGCCAAAAAAATTTTTTCCATATTATTCTTTTGGTTTTCATACATTTTTGCTTTCTCTGCAAAAACATGAATTATATTGTGCTTCGAGGGATTAACTGTATAATAAAGCTGCACTTCGGAAGCAACTGTATCTTTGATTGCGTCCTTAATTACCTCCAGATTTTTGGACTTATGCCAAATAGACAATGTACCAAAATAATAGTATGACAGTTAGTAAAATAGTTTTCGTATATGACAAAGCATTACTTAAAACAAACTTTAAACAAATGGAATTGTCTTTAAACAAATTGTATTTTTAAAAATATTCTTATTTCATAATAAAAACTGTTTTTTTTTTTTTTTTTACAAATAGATAAGACTTTTTTTCAAAATCACTTAATGAAATTCCTTAAAGCCAATAATTTATTCATCTCCTTTTTTTGTATAAATACTGTAACTAATTCTAATTCAGTTATTTATTTAAATTCATTAGCCTCAAATCCGCTTTTGAGTTTTATTCGTTGCTATTATCCTTGCATAAATTTTGTTATTTTTTTTAAAGCTAAAAATCGTTTGCCCGATAAGTCAATTAGAGTTTGCTTTTAAAGTATTCATTAAATTGAGACGCATAGTTAAAAATGAACAAACTGAAATATTTTCTTACATTTTTATACTACTGTTCAGCCTTTCAAAGAGTTTCATTAATCAATTTATTTTCCATTTTCAGGAATGAATATTCGACATTTAATTTCCAAAAATCGTTTGGTCAAATAACTTACTTCCCTAAAAGCAATTCGAAAAATAAAATAGTTTTTATTTAAATTTAAATAAGACCGAATCAAATGTAATCAATTTATTTTTGATCTGCACCTTTGAAGATAAAGTCAGATAAATGTCTCATTCACTAGAAAAAAATAATTCGCGATTTTTGACTAATAAATTACTCGTCGAGTTTCCATTCATTATCAAGAAATAACTTATAAACTACGCATTTTTGTTTGCAAATTCATATTATATTGAGAAATATTGGAATGTAATTAATGATGTGTATTCCTTCTCCAAAATGCAATTTATTCATTTTTATTAATATTCGGAAAGGTAAAATTAAAATATAAAGTTCCTTTACATTTATAATCATTTTTTTAAACAATAAATGTTTCATATTTATAATCCTTATTTGATTTAAATTAATTTATCGAAAATTTGCTTTTTAATTTTTCTTTGTTGCCAATGTATAAAACATAAATTTTCTTATTAATTTTTTTAATACTAAAACTGCGTAAATAAATAAATTAGATTTTCCTGACATTTTTTGGTGGACTTGATAGAAATTGAAAATATGAAAAATATTTTAATTTAGATGAATTTAAAAAATAAAAACTAACTTTGTAGGAAGTCATCTTTCATAAATTAATTATTTGTTTTAACTTTCAAACATTTGCTATTCATATTTCAATTGATATTTTCTTCTATTTCGAACATAATTTCGTATTGGTTTAAATTAATTAGTTTCGTTAAATAAATTAAGCTGACTTTTTCGAACGCTACAAACGCAATACTTACATTTATAATGTACATTTTTTAATAAAATGTTAAATATCTCTGTTATTTCGATAAAAAATAATAATTTGATAAATGTAATCGAAGTATTTATATTGTATATCAAAAGTATTTTGTACTATTCAGTTTAAAAGTATCTTAACCAAAATTATTACGTTCTATTATAATTATTCAAAAATAACTAGCATATATTAATTTAAAAGACAAACTAGTTAAGCATCCTTTGTCCTTTCGGATTTCTTGCAAACGACATAACGAGACTTAGAAATTGTCTATTACATTTATTTAATTAAATTATGAAGCACCCTGGTTATAGTTATTCCTTTAAACATATGCTGTGCCTAAATCTCATTGTCCTGCAGTGCGGATGGACATCCCATGAGTGATCTACTCATGGATGGAGGGAAAGGGGCAGCTTCTGTCGTGATGGAGCAATCTTAGGTAGAAATCTGATTTCCTCTTCATTGTTGGAGAAGGAGAGCAATGACTTCCGGGAGAACTATTCCGCATTTGCGTATCGTATTTGAGAAAAACCAGGCAAAGTTCCACCAGGAAGTCCGACCCACGAGACGATGCTGAACATTCCAAACACCATTGAATCGCCTCGTTTTTAAAACAATGTCTTCAACAAAGTAGGCAAAGCGTTGAACTCCGACCTAATACTCACCAGCGGAGCACGAACAACAAGAGAAACATGTTTTGGTCACATGTTTTTTTTGTTGATTACAATCAACAGTAGCACACATTCTAAACGTTACGTTTTCATATCGAATCTTGTTCTTGAGAGAGATACTGATCAAAAACGACAAAAAAAATCGTTTCCAGTCTTATTTATCGGGACATAAAAAATATGTGTATCTTTCTTTCTACACTGAAGACTGTTCCCTAAAATAGAAGACTTTCCATCCTATAGTGTTAAAAAAAACGTTATACGTAAAATAATCTAAAAATTGAGATAAATTCAATATAAAAATATAATACTCTGTTTTCCATTAGACAAGAGTTCTCTTGTTGATTTATAATTGATAGTACAACGAGCTATGAATGTATGCTTTGTTTTCTTTTAAACTTGTTCTTGAAATGGAAACATCAAAACAATATAAAAACAACCTACCCAGTTTGGTTTTAGCCGTTCATAAAAAATTCATAAAAAAATGTATTTTGTTTCACTATTATCCATCACAGCTCTTTCTACACAGAAGAATTCTTCCATCAAAAAATAACAAAAGCTTAAAAAGTACACAATCCAAAGCAGAATGAAAAGAAAAGAAAGCATGATGTCTGTAAAAAACTGCTGCTGGAAAAATGCAGGAGAATTTTTCGACCAAGTGGGTTTGACAAAGGACGAACGTATTCGTTACTTTTGGAACTCTTTCTTAGAGAATTTCATTTAGTTTTTGTAAGAAGGAATGATGAAAAAAAATTGGACCAACTTCAAGAGACGGAATGCCAAGTTCCCTTTATGGTTGAGAAGTTCTTTCTCAGTCATTTTATTTAAAGATGAAAAGATCCGCTTTGATTATGCCAAAAACTTTTTCCATGGTATTCTTTTTGGGTTTTCATACAGTTTTGCTTTCTCTTCAAAGCATGAATTATGCTGTGCTTTGAATGATTCACTGTATAAGAAAACTGTATCCTTAATTACATCCTACAACTCCAGATCTTTGATTATGGCAAATAGAACATATACCAAAATTATTGTAGCATTAACAAATGAATTGTCTATCCATTAATGAATTTTTAATTTTTCAAAATTAATAATCCATTAAAATTTGAAATATCATACATGTAGCAAATAGATTCATCCGGTCAACCTACAGTTTTGTTAGACTTCTCTAAAATGAACTTTGAAGTGGGTGTCTAATTTCAAAACCATCAACGAAACGTTGTTTTTCTATCAACAACACATATTTAAAAGCCTGAGCAATATTTTTAATTTTACATAACAGTCCTTTTCTCTCGCTGCTTAACGCAGCCCGTTGCAGTTTCGCAGTCTGCCAGCGTTCTCTTCTCGTTCTACGGGGTCTTTTAGAAAAGTTGAATACTGAAGGCCCTTCAAAGACAAGCGACCGTCACCGCCTGCTGATTACCAAAACACAAATCCTAAAAAAAACTGGTCTGATCTGTATATGAAGAAAATAATCTGATTTTCCATTAAGCCAGAGTTCCCATGTATTTTCTTGTTGAATTAGAGTATATAGTAGATTATATTCTAAATATATTTTCTTTTCTAATCTTGTTCTTGAGAGATACATTGATCAAAAATGACAAAAATATGTGTATCATATATGATAGTTCTTTCTACACTGCAGACTGTTTACCATCCTACAACGTTAAAAAAAAAAACATTACACATAAAATAATCTAAGAATTGCGATAAATTCTGTATAAAAAGATAACACTCTGTTTTTCCCTTAGGCAAGAGTTCCCATGTTTTTCTTGGTAATTTATTTTATAGTACAACGAACTATGAATGTATGCTCTGTTTTCTTTTCTAATCTTTTCTTGAGATGGAATCATCAAAAACAATTTAAAAACATCCTTCCAACTTTTGTTTTAGCCGTTCATAAAAACAATATTTTTTAAAAATGTTTTTGTTTCGCTGTTATCCATCACAGATCTTTCTACACTAAAGAATTCGTCCATCAAAAAAACATCAAAAATGCATCAGAAAAGTACACAATCGAAAGCAGAATCAAAAAGAATAAAGAAAGCATGATATCTGTACAAAAATTGCTACTGGAAAAATGCAGGAGAATTTTTCGACCAAGTGGTTTTTCAAAGGACGAAACGTATTCGTTACTTTTGGAACTCTTTCTTAAAGAATTTCATCTACTTTTGTAAGAAGGAACGATGAAAAAATTGGACCAACTTCAAGAAACGGAATGTAAGTTCGCTTTATGGTTGAGAAGTTCTTTCTCAGTAATTCTTACTTATAGATGAAAAGAGCCGCTTTGTTTACGGCAAAAAAAATTTCCATGGTGTTCTTTTGGGTTTTCATACATTTTTTTGCTTTCACTTGAAAACATGAATTATGCTGTGCTTTCAATTATTAACTGTACGAGTATAATACAGTTGTACTTTGGTTCAACTGAATCCTTGATTACGTACTTAATAATCTCGACATCTTTGGATTTATGCCAAATAGTACATACACTAAAATATTTGTAGCCATAACATTCCAATCTTTTTTTTTTTGTGTGTATATAAATATAATTGTACCAAACCGGATAATTTGAAACTGAAAGGTTTTTCCAATAATGTTTAAAATGATCATACATAAAATAATCTAAAAAGGGAGTTCAGTAAAAAGATAAATCTCTGATTTTTCATTAAGAGTTCAGTGTCTCTTTGTTGAATTATAGTTTATAGTAGCACGAATTCTAAACATACGTTCTGTTTTCTTTTTCTTACCTTGTTCTAGAGAAAGATACTGATCCAAAACAAGTAAAAATCATATTTTCGGGTCTTCGTTATCTGAACATAAAAATAATTATATCAACCATGATAGTTTTTCTATACTAGAAATTATTGTCCATCCTATAATGTTTAAAAAGCATCACACATAAAAATAATCTAAAAATTGAATTCAGTATAAAATGATAAAAATCTGATTTTTCAGTAGGCTAAGTTCACAGTTTCTTTTCTTGAATTATAACTTATAGTTCCTGGCATTCTAAACATACGTTATGTTTTATTTTCTAATATAGTTCTCGAGAGAGATATTGATAAAAAATGAAAAAAAACATCGCTTCCAGTCGTCTTTATCTGGACATAAAAATAATTGTATCAAACGTGACAGTTCTTCCTACACTGTAGATTATTTTCCATCCCATAAATTTAAAAAAAAGCATTGTACATAAAATAATCAAAAAATTGATATAAATTCAGTACAAAAAGGCAATATTCTGTTTTCCCAGGCAAGAGTTCCCATGTTTCTCTTGGTGATTTATAATTTATATCACAACGAATTCTGACTCTATGCTCTGTTTTATTTTCTAATCTTGTTCTGAGATGGAAACATCAAAACAATATAAAATAACCTACCCGGTTTGGTTTAGCCGTTCATAAAAAAAATTCATTAAAAATGTATTTTGTTTCACTATTATCCCTCACAGCTCTTTCTACACAGAAGAATTCTTCCATCAAAAACATCAAAAAGTACACAATCCAAAGCAGAATTAAAAGAATAAAGAAAGCATGATGTCTGTACAAACACTGCTGCTGGAAAAATGCAGGAGAATTTTTCGACCATGTGGATTTGACAAAGGACAGAACGTATTCGTTACTTTTGGAACTCTTTCTTAAAGAATTTCATCTAGTTTTGTAAGAAGGAATAATGAAAAAAAATTGGACTAACTTCAAGAAACGAAATGGCGAGTTGCTTTATGGTTGAGGAGTTCTTTCTCAGTCTTTCTTATTTAAAGATGAAAAGATCCGCTTTGTTTATGGCAAAAAAACTATTTCCATGGTATTCTTTTTGGGTTTTCATACAGTCTTGCTTTCTCTTCAAAACATGAATTATGTTGTGCTTCGAATTATTAATTGTATAATAAAGCTGCACTTCGGATACAACTGTATCTTTGATTGCGTCCTTGATTACCTCCAGATTTTTGTACTTGTGCCAAATAGATCATATAGCAAAATAATTGTAGAATTAACAAATGAATTGTCTATCCATTAAAAATTAAATTTTAATTTTACAAAATTGTTAATCTTTTAAAATGAATTGAAATATCATATATAAAAACTAAAAACTGGTCAGTATAAGAAGAAAATAATCTCATTTTCCATTAAACCAGAGTTCACATGTTTCTCTTGTTGAATTAGAGTATATAGTAGAATATATTCTAAATATATTTTTCTAATCTTGTTCTTGAGAGATACATTGATCAAAAACGACAAAAAATATATGTATCATATAATGATAGTTCTTTCTACACTTCAGACTGTTTTACTATCCTATAACGTTAAAAAACATTACGCATAACATAATCTAAAAATTGCGATAAATTCAGTATAAAAAGATAATACTCTGTTTTTTCCTTAGGCAAGAGTTCGCATGTTTTTCTTGGTGCTTTATAATTTACAGTACAACGAACTATGAATGTATGCTCTGTTTTGTTTTCTATTCTTGTTCTTGAGATGGAATCATCAAAAAACAATTTAAAAACATCCTTCAAACTTTTGTTTCAGCCTTTCATAAAAACAATATTTTGAAAATGTATTTTGTTTCGCTATTTTCCATCACAGCTCTTTCTACACTGAAGAATTCTTCCATCAAAAAGCATTAAAAAAGTACACAATCCAAAGCAGAATCAAAAAGAATAAAGAAAGCATGATGTCTGTACAAAAAATTGCTGCTGGAAAAAATGCATCAGAATTTTTCGACCAAGTGGTTTTGACAAAGGACAAAACGTATTCGTTACTTTTGGAACGAACTCTTTCTTTTAAGAATCTCATCTAGTTTTGTAAGAAGGAATGATGGAAAAAAAATTGATGTTCGCTTTATGGTTGAGAAGTCCTTTCTCAGTAATTCTTACTTAAAGATGAAAAGAGGCGCTTTGTTTACGCTAAAAACTTTTTCCATGCCATTCTTTTGGGTTTTCATACATTTCTGCTTTCTCTACAAAAACAAGAATTATGTTTCGCTTTGAATGATAAACTGTATAATACAGTTGTACTTCTGAACTGGATCCTTGATTACGTCGTTAATAACTCGACATCTTTGGACTTATACCAAATAGAACATATACCAAAATTATTGCAGCCATAAAAAATCAATACGCTATACATTAAAATGAATTCTTTAATTTTACAAAATTGTTTATCCATTAAAAATAAATTACTAATTTTACAAAAATTGTGGAATAGGAATGATGATAGAATAGGAACTATGAGTTGTTCCATTGTGATGGGTAATAGACCACGAGTTGAGAAATGGGTACTCCACTAGAAGTGTTGTTTTTTTGTTTTTTTTTTCTGAAGTGGCTGAATAAAGATTTCCTCCTGTTTTCAAAGTGAGCCCCTTGTTGTTTTTAAATCACGCCGTATGATAGTTCAGCCGCAAACCAGTTGTTTGCATTCTACTTATACACGAGAACTCTGAACATCTGTGAACTTGGAGTGCATTGCCCTTGTGTATCCAATTTATATCCTTAATTTTCATTTTTTGTAAATGGATTTATGTATATAGTATATATATATATATAATGCTTGTAAATAAACTTTAAAGTGTTCCCATGAACCTGAAAGTGGCTCACTTCTTAAATCCGTTATAGGTCTAACATAGGCCAAGACGTTACAAGAGTATTAAACGTTTTTTTCAATACATATTGCAAAGACCCAAACCAAATCTATTTAACCCTTTCATTACACAAACATAAAAGGTTAACCTAAAATTAACAGCAAAAATATTCAACAAGTTAATACAGCTCAAATTTTTAAAATACTTAGAGAAAGAAGCGCTAGAAATATTTCTTTCATTTAATGCAATTTTGAAAATACTGAAATACAACCATTTTCTTTCCAATCATTCAGCAAAGACATTTACTCGCCAACAACGTCCAATGCAATTTAGGAAGAGCTTTCTCAAAAGTGAATCATGTTATTATTTGCCAAATATTGACTGAAAATAATAGCAACTGAACAAAAGCATTTCCCCGTTTGTTTGCAATGCAAAACCTGAAATTAAATTTCGAAGAAGCATTTCTCTTTTTCTTTCCCTTCATGGGTTTTATTTTGACCGTGGGGTTCGTTTCATTTCAAGTGAATCCTGCTTTAAGTTTGAAGCCAGAACGAATATTTATCGAACCAGGTTGATGTGAGGAACTTGATTCAATTTTATTGATATGCTGCAATTGTGCAATGTAAATGATAGCTTTTGACATGCAAGTAACTGTTTTTAAGATAGAAAATTGCTTTCGTAAAAATAAATATATTTCTTCCATACTTACAAAAGGACTTTTATAAAGTGGACTTTATATGCTCTAAATAAATATTTTTTTAATGCAGTTCTAAAGCATAGCAATGCATTACTTAAAAAAACTTTTAAACAAATGCAATTGTCTCTAATCAAATTGTATTTTTTAAAATGTTCTTATTCCATAATGAAAAATGTTTAGTTTCATAAAAGAACTAATAGGTAAAAAACCTTTTTAGAAATCACTTAATAAAATTCCTTAAAACAAATGAAAAAAATTATTAAAAACGAATAATTTTTGTATAAAGATACTTTTTAGGAAACAAAATCATTTTGAATCAACAAATTTTAGATTTATTAATTTTAATTCCTTTCCCTCAAATGCGTTTTTTTGAATTTTCCTTGTTGCCATTACTCTTGCATAAATTTTGTTATTTTTTTAAAAACTAAAAACCGCCTGCTTTGGTAAGTCAATTAGATTTTGCTTTTAAAGTATTCATTAAATTGAGATGCATAGATAAAAATGAGCAAACTGATATATATTTTTTCCATTTCAATCAATTTATTCTCCATTTTCAGGATTGAATATTCGACATTTAACTTCCGAAGATCGCTTGGTCAAAGAACTTACTTTCGTCAAAAGCAATTCGAAAATGAAAAGTTAGTTTTACTTAGCAAACTAAATAAGAATCAAATGTAATCAATTTATTTTCAGGGCTGCAGCTTTGATGATAAAGTCAGATAAATTTATCATTCACTAGAAAAAAAAATTATTTCACGATTTCTTGACTAATAAATTACTCGTTGAGTTTCCATTCATTATCAAGAAATAACTTAAAAACTACAAATTTTTATATGCAAATTCATTTTCTATTGCTTAATATGGGAATGTAATTAATTATGTGTATTTCTTCGCCAAAATGCAATTTATTACTATTCGAAAAGGTAGAATTAAAAGTTTCTTTACAATCATAGACATTTTAAGCAACAAGTTATCATCTTCATTATTTGATTTAAATTAATTTATCTTAAATCTACTTTTGATTTTTTTGTTGAAATTGGGAATTACATAAATTTTCTTATTTATTTTTTAATACTACAAATTGTCTGCGTAAATAAATCAATTAAGTTTCGCTGACTTATTTTGGGGGACGTCAGACAAATTGAAAATATGAAAAATATTTTTCATGGAGATGAATTTTATAAAAAAACTGTCTTTTGTGGGAAGTTTATTTTCATAAATTAATTATTTGTTTTAACTTAGAATTCATATTTCAATTGATCTTTTCTTTTATTTTATTTTGAATATAATTTCTTATTGCTTAAAATTAATTAGTTACCTTAAATAAATTAAGCTGAATTTTTCGAAAACTGCAAACACAGTATTTACATTTTTAATGTATATTTTATAATAAAATGTTAACTATTTCCATTATTTCGTTACAAAAATAATACTTTGATATATGTAATTGAAATATTTAAAAGTCATTTTCTCTTTGAAACTTTAATGTGATGCATTTTAATATAACTTTCACGATTGTCTGTTATTTCGAAAAATATTTTATTTCTATATAATTATTCGAAACTATCTAACATACTTTAATTTAAAAGGCAAGTTAATTAAGTATCCTTTGTTATTTCAACATTTCTTACAAAATAAATAACGTTATCTAGAAATTTTCGGTTACATTTATGAAATTAAAAAACACCCTTGTTATAGTTATTCCTTAATATATACGTTGTTGTGTCTAATCCGCAATGTCCTGCAGTGCGGGACGGGCATCCCATGAGTAGTCTACTCACGGAAGGAAGGAAAGACGCAGCTTCTTTTGTGATGGAACACCCTTAGATAAAAATCTGACTTGGCATCTTGTCACTGAAGGAGAACTAACTCACAGTTGCGTATTGTATGAGAGAGAACCCGGAAAAAATCAAACCAGGTAGTCCGATTAACGAATCAAGATGTTGAATATCCCAAACGCCAAAGAGCCTCCTAGTTTTTTGAACAAATTCGCCAGCGGATTGAAGCTCAATTCTAATGCTTACCAGTGGCGTACGCACAACACACGTTTCTCCTCTAGTTGACAGTAGCACGTATTTTAAACATGCGTTCTGTTTTCATATCTAATATTCTTCTTGAGAGATTTAATAATAAAAAAACGACAAGGAAACATCACTTCTCACAATCTGATATTTCTATTAGGCAAGAGTTCGCCTATTTCTCTTGAAGAATTATAGTTTATATTAACAGACATCCTAAACATTTAATTTCCAAAGATCGCTTGGTCAAAAACTTATTTCCGCAAAAGCAACTCAAAAACTAAGAAAGATAGTTTAAGCACTAGATGAAATGAAGCACTAAATATATTTCTTTTAATGTAATGTTAAAAATGCTAAATACAACCATTTATTTCCAATCATTCAGCAAACGTATTTACTCGTCAACAACGTCAAATGAGATTTAGAAAAAGCTTTTTCAAAAGTGAATCACGTTATTATTTGCCAAATATTGAGTGAAAATAATAGCTGCTGACAATACAGCGCCCTTCCATTAAAATAAAAGCCCTCCCCTGTCTGTTTTCAATGCAAAAACCCGAAATTAAATTTCGAAGAAGCATTTCCTTCATGGCTTTTATTTTGGCCGTAGGGTTCGTTTCATATCAAGTGAACCCCGCTCAGGTTTGGAGCCAGAACGAATATTTATCGAACCTGGCTGATGGGAGGAACTTAATTCAATTGTACTGAAAGGCTGCAATAGTGCAATGTAAATTATAACTGTTGACATGCAAGTAACTGTTTTTTAGATTGAAAATTGCTTTTTCGTAAAAATAAATATAACTCTGCCATTCTTATAAAATTAATTTTTAGTAATAAAGTGGAATTTTATGTTGAATTTTAATGTCTAGTTTTCTAAAAGTAGTTTTATTTTATTTTTGTGATTCTAAGAATCCTGGGGGCCTGATGACAAAGTAATTAGCGTTCTGGCGATCGGTGCTACTGGTTTCGGCTTCGAGTCCCAGCATAACCGTGGATTTTTTCAATGGTTCGGAATCCATTTTAAATCGATTGTCAGTGTCTAATATGACAGCAGAATGGCATACCAGGGTGTTGGGCGTAGGGTTAACAAACCTGCCGCGTAGAAAGAAAAAAAAAACACATGCTAATAAGCAGAAGGCACTGACACACCACGGTCTGTTGAGAAAAATATATTGAAAGAATATTATACTTCGATACAAATTTGTTATATCATATGAAGCTTTGCATATTATAAAACTTGTCTTATATAATCAAATATATATATATATATATATATATATATATAATTATTAACTATACATATAATTAGTCACTTTTGTTTTCTTATTATAGTAGAGTGAACATTAGATAAAAAGGAAAGAATACTTTTACATAAAATAAAATGGAGTGAAATATTTTTTGGGTTTTCCATCGTTATAACGTTGTTTACATAGAATTTATTTCTTAAATAAGGCCTGAAAATTTCTAAGAGTTAAACAATATGTGACAAATTAAAAAAAAACAGACATAAAGCTCTATATAAAATTTGTTAGACAAGAAAATATCAAAATTCATTTGTTAAATAGATTTTCACAGATAATAGACTATTTTCGTTACAAGAACGTTTATATCAACATCAACGTCACGTCACGTCAACGTTGCGTCAACCTTTTCAGACGAAAAAAAAATTTTATTATGTAAATGATGTAAAAAAATACATGGTTTGAAACAGGGGAATACTAATGGGGAAAAAAAATAATGCAATAATAATGGGGCAGGAAAACAATTTCAAATTGCATTCATAAACTCCAACGATTAATAAAAGATTTGTTTAAAGTCCGGGCTTAAAAAATACATGAATATAACACAAATGACAAATAGTCTAATATTTCCATTTGGAGTACGCATAAATGTTTTGGATAAATATGGCTTATAATTACATGCATTCTGAATATCATTGTGCTGTCTTTTCTAATGTGTAAGAGAGAGCAAATTTCTAAAAAGAAACAAAAAGACGTATTTCGTTGATCCAAAAAAATAATAATGATTGTATTGATAATTCTAAATTTAAACATTGAGTTTAGTATAAAGAGAAAACACTCTGATTTTTCATTAGGCAAGAGTTCGCATATTTCTCTTGGTGAATTTTTAGTTTATAGTAGCACGTGTTCTAAACATATTTTCTGTTTTCTTTTCTGATCTTGTTCTAGAGAAATATATAGACCAAAAGTGACAAAAAAATGCCTTCCAGTCTGCTTTATCCGGAGACAAAAAAAAATTATAAAAACATGATATTTATTTTTACACTGAAGACTTCTTCCATCCTATAATGTTTTAAAAGCCTCCTACATGAAATAATATAAAAAGGAGTACATAATAAAAATATAATACCCTGCGTTTTCATTCGGCAAAAGTTCACATGTTTCTCTTGTTAAATTACATTTTTATTGTAGTACGCTTTCTACACATACATTCTGTATTCTTTTCTGATATTGTTCTTGAGATATATATTGATCAAAAACAACAACAAAAATATTGCTTCCAGTCTTTTTATCTCGACATAAAAATAATTGTATCAGTTTTTTCTTCCTACATTGAATACTTATTCTAAAATGTTTAAACACCTCCTACATAAAAATAATCTAAAAAGGGTTCAGTATAAAAAGGTAATTTGTTTTTTCCACTAGCCAAGAGTTCTAATGTTTCTCTTGGTGATTTATAATTTATACTGCAACGAATTCTGACTCTATGTTCTGTTTCTTTTCTAATCTTGTTCTTGAGATGGAAAACATCAAAAAAACAATTTAAAAACAACTTTTTGTTTTAGCCGTTCATAAATATTTTTTTCAAGAAAATGTATTTTGCTTCGCTATTATCCATCACAGCTCTTTCTACACTGAAGAATTCTTCCATCAAACAACGTCAACTAAAAAAGCATCAGAAAAAAAGTATACAATTCCAAAGCAGAATGAATAAAAATAAAGAAAGCATGATGTCTGTACAAAAATGCTGCTGGAAAATGCAGCAGAATTTTTTTCGACCAAGTGTGGTTTTGACAAAGAACAGAACGTATTCGTTACTTTTGGAACGAACTCTTTCTTTAAGAATTCCATCCAGTTTTGTAAGAAGGAGTGATGAAAATTGGACCGACTTCAAGAAACGGAATGGCGAGTTGCTTTATAGTTGAGAAGTTCTTTTGCAGTAATTCTTACTTATAGATGAAAAGAGCCGCTTTGTTTACGCCAAAAATTTTCTTTGGGTATTCTTTTGGTTTTTCATGCATTTTTGCTTTCTCTTCAAAACATAAATTATGTTGTGTTTGGAATGATTAACTGTATAATACAGTTGTACTTAGGATACAACAGTATTCTTGATTACGTCCTTAAAAACCTCCATATCTTTGGAGTTATGCCAAATAGATCATATACCAAAAAATTTTGTAGCCATAAGAAATGAATTTTTAATCCATTAAAATTATTTGTTAATTCATTAAAATGAATTTTCTATTTTACAAAATTGTTAATCCATTAAAATGAGTGGTTAATTTTACAAAATTTTTAATCTTTTAAAATAAATTGTTAATTTTACAAAAATTGTTAATCCAATAAAAATGAATTCTTAATATTACAAAAATTGTTAATTAATAAATATAAATTACTGATATATTAAAATGAATTGTTAACTTTACAAAATTGTTAATCCATTAAAATAAATTGTAATCTTACAAAATTGTTAATCTATTAAAATAAATTGTTAATCTTACAAAATTGTTAATCCATTCAATATAAATGAATTACAAATTTTACAAGATTGTTTTTCTCCATTAAAATTTTACAAATTTGTTAATCCATTAAAATGAATTGTTAATTTTATAAAATTAGTTTTCTAGATTTCGTCTAGATATTGCTATTGACCATGTTTGATAATAAATAACAACATATTTCTTTCGCGAACTATTCTTATTGGTTTACTTCGATTTCTTTCACGAGTTAATAATTTTATAATGAAACAATGTAAAATTATTTTAAAAGATCGCCTGGAGAAAGAAAAAATTTTATTTCAAAATGAAAAGGGAGATTTTTTAAGATAAGAAAATCTTTTGGAATTCTATAGTTGTTTGTTTTTTAAAATAGCTTTTATGCATTTAGTTCTTGGCAATAAATACCAAATTTTATTTCTAACAAGTATATCTAATAAGTATATCTAACAAGTATTTCTAACAATTATTTCTAACAAGTATTTCTATAAGTATATGTTGGCCCTGCAGAATATTTTTTTTATAATTTCTTTTATATGCTCATAAAAATGTTTTTTTTGAATGCTGTTTTAGTGAATGACAAAATATTACTTAAAACTTTAAACAAATTGAATTATCTTTAAATAAATTGTATTTTTAAAAATGTCCTTATTTCATAATGAAAAATGCTTGTTCTATTTTATATTTAAACTAATGAATAAAAACTTTTTTTCGAATCACTTAATAAAATTCTTTAAAGTAAGTAAAAACATACCCCTTTTCTTATAAAGATACTGTTATGGAAACAAATTTTAAATCAACTAATTCTACATTTATTTATTTAAATTCATTTCCCTCAAATCGGCTTTTGAATTTTCATTGTTGCCATTACTCTTCCATAAATTTTGTTGTTTTTTTAAAAACTAAAAATCGTCTGCTTCGATAAGTCAATTAGATTTTTGCTTTTAAAGATTTTATTAAATTGAGATGCAAGATAAAAATCAACAAACTGAAATATTTTTTTTTTCCATTTTATTTTTTAATGCTACTGTTGAGCTTTTCTAAGAATTTCATTAATCAATTTATTTTCCATTTTCAAGAAAGAATATTCGACATTTAATTTCCAAAGATCGCTTGGTCAAAGAATGTATTTCCGTAAAAGCAATTCGAAAAATAAAAATGATAGTTTTATTTAAATATAAATAAGATCGAATCAAATGTAATCAATTTATTTTCTGAGCTGCAACTTTGAAGATAAAGTCAGATAAATTGATCATATACTAGAATAAAAATTAATTCACGATTTTTTGACTAATAAATTACTCGTCGAGTTTCCATTCATTATCAAGGAATAACTTTTTGTATGCAAATTCATTTTTTTTTTAGATATATAGGAATGTAATTAATTATGTGTACTCCTTCTCCAAAATGCAATTTATTAATATTAAATTTATTTAGTAAAACTAAAGGTTTCCTTACATTCATAATCTTTTTTAAACAACAAGTTATCATCTTCATTATTTGATTTAAATTAATTTATCTCAAATCTGCTTTTTAAATTTTTTTTTTTGTTGCCATGGGGAATTACATAAATTTTCTTATTTATTTTTAATACTATAAATTGTCTGCTTAAATAAATCAATTAAGTTTCTCTGACATGTTTTGGGGGGACGTCAGACAAATTGAAAATATGAAAAATATTTTTCATGGAGATGAATTTTTATAACAAAAAAAAGCTGTCTTTGGGGGAATTTTATTTTCATAAATTAATTATTTGTTATAACTTAGAATTCCTATTTCAATTGATCTTTTCTTTTATATCGAATATAATTTCGTATTGCTTAAAATTAGTTAGTTACATTAAATAAATTAATCTGAATTTTTAGAAAACTGCAAACGCAATATTTACATTTTTAATGTATATTTTATAATAAAATGTTAACTATTTCCATTATTTCGAAAAAAAAAAATAATATTTTGTTATATGTAATAGAAGTATTTAAAAATGATTATTTTAAACTTTAATATGAAACATTTTAATATAACTTTCACGATTGTCCGTTATTTCGCAAAATACTTTATTTCTATATATTTATTCGAAAATAACTAGCATACTTTTAAGTTAAAAGAGAAATTAATTAAGTATTTTATTTTTTTGTTATTTCGACATTTGCTACAAAACACAAAATGTTTTAAAATTTGTCTATTGCATTTATCTAATTAAATTATGAAGCACTTTTTGGTATGGTTACAGTTAGTTGTTTCTTTATAAATATGTTGTTGGTTTCAAATTCAGGAAAATATGTTTTAAGTCCTTTGCCAATTCAACGACATAAATATAGCAAATTCAGCATTCAAAAGAGAGAAATTAATTACGGTCAAAGGACAAATTGAGAGCGAGATCCCAGATACATTACAACTACATTTCGCCAGAACAATTTTGAACGAATACTAATAAGGATTGCATCTGGACATAAGTGTCTTTTGAGTCCAGTTTCGGTCACATTTATGAAATTAAAAAACAACCTTGTTATAGTTATTCTTTTATATATACGTTGTTGTGTCTGATCCTCAGTGTTTTGCAGTGCCAGGATGGACATCGCATAAGTCTGCTAATGGATGGAATAAAAGGGGGAGGGTGAAGCTTCTTTAGGGATGGATCAACAGTAGGTAGAAAACTGACGTGGCTTCATGTCGCTGAAGAAGGAGAGAAATGCTTTTTCGGGAGAATTTTTAGGGAAAGGGGGGGGTCTATATCGCATTTGCTTATCGTATAGAAGAAACTCCAGGAAAACTCCAACCAGGTGGTTTAACTAACGAGGCATAATGCTGAATATCGCAAACGCCATCGAGACTCCTCGTTTGTTGAAACAGTCTCTACAACAAAGCCTTCAACAGACTAAACCTCAGTTCTAATGCTCAACAGTGGCATACGTTGCCACTCATCCACGAGTCGGATAAAACACACGTTGTTCTTTTCAAAGGCTGGAAAATATATTTTAAGTCCTTTGTCGATTCAATGAAAAACAGATGTAGCAAATTCAGCATAGTCTATTTTTTCCCATTTAGCAGCATGCATATTTATATATATATATATTTTTTTTTGAAAAATGTAGCTTACAATAGCAAGCATTCTAAGAATAAATGTGCTGTCTTTTCTAATGTATATGAGACGACTTAAAAAGAGGACACAAAAACCTACAGTCCACATTCTTTTATACAAAAATAAATAATAATAGCGTCTGCCTTTGCTTTCATAATGGCCCAGCTCTTTCTACGCTAAGACTCTTTCCATCCGACAATGTTTAAAAATCATCATACCTAAAATAATCTAAAAATTCAGTTCAGTATAAAAAGATAATACCCAGTGTTTTCATGAAGCAAGAGTTCACATGCTTCTTTTGTTGAATTATATTTAACAGTAGGACGCTTTTAAAACATACGTTCTGTATTATTTTCTAATCTTGTTCTTAAAAAGAGATATTGATCAAAAACAACAAAATTAAATTAACAAATATTCTAAAAGCGTGGAGTGCTCGATATCAATCGTTACAATTTTTCACTAGTTTCATTCAAAATGCAGAGTAAGTTTAAAATGTCATACGAAGCAACCCACGTTTTTAGAACAGTGGCATTCATTTTCTCGTCAGTCATTTTATTCTTACGTTAACAATTATTTTTTACTTTTTAGTTGGACTAACTCTAAAAGCGTGTTTTTAGTTTTATTAAACTATTAATTTATTTTTACTTTTTAGTTTGATTAACTCTAAAAGAGTGTTTTTTAAACTATTAATTTATATTTTACTTTTATTAACTCTAAAAGCGAGTTTTTAGTTTATTTAAACTATTAATTTATTTTTTTTTACTTTTTACACTCATTTCCATAAATTAAGGATAATTCAGAATCACACAGAAATTGAACTCTAAAATAAAAATTTCATCTGTATTTTCCTCTGAATTATTACACACATCTTGAAAAAGAATATGCAAATCACATGAAACCACCAGATGGCGCGGATAGTATGTCACAATGACGAGAGTGTAAGAAAGGGGTATATAAGGAATGGTGGCAAAGAAGTAAAATTGTTCACAAGCGCTTTAAAAAGCCTTTCAGTGCAATAACCGCATAGTTATGGCACAAAGGAAGCATTTGGATGATTTTTTTACGTGGTAGAATTATCGGACGACTGGAATGTGAACGTACCCAGCTGGAAGAATCCGAGGAACTTGGAATCGCCCAGAGTGTCATCACCAGGCTTTGGCAACGATTCCAAGATGATGGTAATGTGAGTAGATGTTACAGCACAGGTCGCCATCGAGTTACAACGCCGAATGAGGACCGGTATTTAGCAGTTACTGCCAAAAGAAACAGACGGAGCACAGTATCAGACCTGTCTCGTCAGCTCTCTTCAGCTACCGGTACGACAGTTTCAAGGCAGACCCTGTACAGACGCTTAGGGCACATTGGTCTATATGCTCGTAGACCTGTCACTTACCGCAACTCACTGTCGCCTGCGATTAACCTGGAGTAGAGAGCATGCATTGTGAACACCGCAGCAGTGGTCTTGTGTGATGTTTTCCGACGAGTCCAGGTTTAATTTGCAGTCTGATTCTCGCCAGACTATGATATGGAGAGCGCCAGGTATCCGTTACCACCAAGAGAACACCATTGAACGACACCGTTACGGTGGTGCAGGATGGCTCGTTTCTGGAGGAATTATTCTTGTTTCCAGAACTGACCTGCATGTTCAGAGTGTAACGATGACAGGCCATATCTATCGGGATGTCATTCTGGAAAAACATGTACGTTTTTTTCGGGGCGCCATGGGTGCTGAATTTCTGCTTATGGATGAAAACGCCCGTCCTCACCGTGCAAACATTGTAGACGAATGCCTTCAATTGGAGGATATCACCCGTATGGATGGGCCAGCATACTCACCGGACTTGAATAAAATAGAGCATGTGTGGGATATGCTTGGCCGACGAATTGCAGCCCGTCAACACCCTCCCACCTGTCAACCGGAACTTCGGATGGCATTGTTTGATGAGTGGTGTAATATTCCCCAAGATCAGATTGATAATTTGATACTCAGCATGCCTAGGCGTTGTAAGGCCTGTATTGAATCGTCCGGGAGACACTCCATATTAACCATGTTATACTGTTTTTTGTAAATAGGTTCTGTTTTGAAATTCTCCAGGGTGTAAAAATTGCAATTTTTATTAATTATGTCAAACATATAGCATCTTTCTTGCTCTTTACCTTTTTGTTTAATAAATAGACTTTACAAATAAGTCAAATTTGTTTTGCTTCTGTCTCCTCTTTGCCTGAACTTCATTATCCTTAATTTATGAACATGAGTGTGGGTTGATTAATTCTATAAGCATGTTTTTTTGAACTATAATATTTAAATGAGGCGCCGGTATGGAGGACTGGAACTATAATTCTTACAATAATTTAATTGTGTAAAACAAAGGCTAAATATGAATATGCCAGCCAGCCAGAATTCGAACAGGGAATCTCCTGATCCGTAGTCAGGATCCGTTGTGCACAGTCCCACGTAGGTTTGAATGTCTTTTACTGAATACTTTCCTTCTACATGGGTTAAATTGCTCTTCATAAGTTAAAATAAAATCACTCATCCTGGCGATCCTAATCATGATGAGATAATAAACTTATCAAAATATTTTAGTGTCGTCGGTCCTTGATAAGTCTACAACGTTTAAATGAAATCTGATCGTTTGATGTAGGTCAAAATCGAGCCAAAGAGTCAGTTACATTCAAACAAACAGACATACAGGTGAAACTAATAAAAAAGCGTATTAAAAATAACGCTTCCAATCTTCTTTCTGTACATGAAAAGAATTGTATCAATCATGATAGTTCTAAAATTGAAGATATTTCCATCCTTTAATGTTTAAAAAGCATCCTACATGAAATAATCTAAAAATTTATTTCAGTATAAAAAGATAATACTGTAATTAGACATAAGTTCACATGTTTATCTTGTTGAATTATTGCTTATAGTAGCACATAATCTAAACATTTGACCTGGGGTTTCTTTTTCTATTATTGTTCTTGAGAGAGATATTGATGAAAATTGCTTCCAGTCGTCTTTATCGGAATAAAAAAATATGTGTATCATATATGACAGTTCTCTTTTACACTGCAGGCTGTTTTCCATTCTATAACGTTAAAAAAAGCATCATACATAAAATAATCGAAAAATTGAGATAAATTCAATATAAAAAGTTAATATTCTGTTTTCCCATTAGACAAGAGTTCACATGTTTCTCTTGGTGATTTAAAATTTATAGTATAACGAATTATGAATGTATGCTCTATTTTATTTTTCTAATCTTGTTCTTCAGAAGGCAAACATCAAAAACAATTTAAAAACAACCTACCCAGTTCGTTTTTATCCGTTCATAAAAATTTATTAAAAAAAAGTGTATTTTGTTTCGCTATTGTCCATCACAGCTCTTTCTACACTGAAGAATTCTTCCATTAAAAAACATCAAAAAACCATCAAAAAAAGTACACAATCCTAAGAAAAACGAAACGAATAAAGAAAGCATGATGTCTGTATAAAAACTGCTGCTGGAAAAAAAGGCAGGAGAATTTTTCGGCCAAGTGATTTTGACAAAGGACAGAACGCATTCGTTACTTTTGGAACTCTTTCTCAAAGAATTTCATCCAGTTTTGTAAGAAGGGATGATGAAAAAATTGGACCAACTTCAAGAAACGGAATGAAAGTTCGCTTTATGGTTGAGAAGTTCTTTCTCAGTAATTCTTATATTTAAAGGTGAAAAGATCCGCTTTGATTATGCCAAAAACTTTTTCCATGGTATTCTTTTAGGTTTTAATACAGTTTTGCTTTCTCTTCAAATATGAATTATGTTGTGCTTTGAATGATTCACTGTATAACACAACTGTATCCTTAATTAGATCCTTAATAACCTCCAGATCTTTGGACTTATGCCAATTAGAACATATTCCAAAATAATTGAAGCCATAACAAATGAACAGTCCATTAATTAAAATGAAATGTTAATTTTACAAAATTGTTAATATTTTAAAATGAATTGAAATATCATATATAAAAACTAAAAACTGGTCAGTATAAGAAGAAAATAATCTGATTTTCCACTAAACCAGAGTTCACATGTTTCTCTTGTTGAATTAGAGTATATAGTAGAATATATTCTAAATATATTTTTTTCTAATCTTGTTCTTGAGAGATACATTGATCAAAAACGACAAAAATATGCGTATCATATAATGATAGTTCTTTCTACACTTCAGACTGTTTACTATCCTATAACGTTAAAAACATTACGCATAACATAATCTAAAAATTGCGATAAATTCAGTATAAAAAGATAATACTCTTTTTTTCCTTAGGCAAGAGTTCGCATGTTTTTCTTGGTGCTTTATAATTTACAGTACAACGAACTATGAATGTATGCTCTGTTTTGTTTTCTATTCTTGTTCTGAGATGGAATCATCAAAAACAATTTAAAAAAACATCCTTCAAACTTTTTTGTTTCAGCCTTTCATAAAAACAATATTTTGAAAAATGTATTTTGTTTCGCTATTTTCCATCACAGCTCTTTCTACACTGAAGAATTCTTCCATCAAAAAGCATTAAAAAAGTACACAATCCAAAGCAGAATCAAAAGAATAAAGAGAAGCATGATGTCTGTACAAAAATTGGCTTGCTGGAAAAATGCATCAGAATTTTTCGACCAAGTGGTTTTGACAAAGGACAAAACGTATTCGTTACTTTTGAACGAACTCTTTTCTTTAAGAATCTCATCTTAGTTTTTGTAAGAAGGAATGATGGAAAAAATTGATGTTCGCTTTATGGTTGAGAAGTCCTTTTTCTCAGTAATTCTTACTTAAAGATGAAAAAGAGGCGCTTTGTTTACGCCAAAACTTTTTCCATGCCATTCTTTTGGGTTTTCATACATTTCTGCTTTCTCTACAAACAAGAATTATGTTTCGCTTTGAATGATAAACTGTATAATACAGTTGTACTTCTGAACTGATCCTTGATTACATCGTTAATAACTCGACATCTTTGGACTTATACCAAATAGAACATATACCAAAATTATTGCAGCCATAAAAAATCAATACGCTATGCATTAAAATGAATTCTTAATTTTACAAAATTGTTTATCCATTAAAATGAATTACTAATTTTACAAAATTGTGGAATAGGAATGACGATGGAATAGAACTATGAGTTGTTCCATCGTGATGGGGTAAATAGACCATAAGTTGAGAAATGGGTACTCCAATGAGAAGTGATTAAAGCTGATCTTCCCATCCACTCTTCCCGGATTCTTAAGAGAAGACTTTTGATGAAGAAGATAGAGTGCTCTGCGACGAGTCGACTAGAAGTGTTTTTTTTTTCTTTTTTTTTTTTTCTGAAGTGGCTGAATAAAGTTTTCCGCCTGTTTTCAAAATGAACCCCTTGTTGTTTTTAAATCACGGCCGTTTGATAGTTCAGCCGCAAACCAGTTGTTTACATTCTACTTATACACGAGAACTCTGAACATCTGAACTTGGTGCATTGCCCTTGTGTATCAATTTATATCCTTAATTTTCATTTTTGTAAATGGATTTATGTATATAGTATATATATATATAAATTCTTGTAAATAAACTTTAAATTGTTCCCATGAACCTGAAAGTGGCTCGCTTTTAAATCCGTTATAGGTCTAATATAGGCCAAGACGTTACAAGAGTATTAAACGTTTTTTTCAATACATATTGCAAAGACTCCAAACCAAAATCTATTTAACCCTTTCATTACACAAACATAAAAGGTTAACCTAAAATTAACAGCAAAAATATTCAACAAGTTAATACAGCTCAAATTTTAAAATACTTAGCGAAAGAAGCGCTAGAAATATTTCTTTCATTTAATGCAATTTTAAAAATACTGAAATACAACCATTTCTTTCCAATCATTCAGCAAAAGCATTCACTCGTCAATAACGTCCAAATGCGATTTAGGAAGAGCTTTTTCAAAAGTGAGTCATGTATTATTTGCCAAATATTGACTGAAAATAACAGCAGTTGACAATACAGAGTGCTTCCATTAAAATAAAAGCCTCCCCGTCTGTTTCCAATGCAAAAACCTGAAATTAAATTTCGAAGAAGCATTTCGCTTTCCTCTCCCTTTATGGGTTTTTATTTTGACCGTAGGGGTTCGTTTCACGTATTAAGTGAATCCCGCTCGGGTTTGAAGCTAGAACGAATATTTATCGAATCCGATTGATGTGAGGAACTTAATTCAATTTTATTGATATGCTGCAATAGTGCAATGTGAATGATATCTTTTGACATGCAAGTACCTGATTTTCAGGTAGAAAATTGATTTTGTAAAAATTCATATATTTCTGCCATACTTACAAAAGGGACTTTTAGTAATAAAGTGGACTTTATATGCTCATAAATAAATATCCACATGTTGAAGGTACCAACAACTGACTTTGCTTTATCTAATAATCATTCTATTGATTATTTTTTGATATTTTCTTTTATATACTCAAAAATATACGTTTCTTTATTAGTTGTTTTCGTATATGACAATGCATTATTTCAAGATAATCTAAATTAATAAATCATCTTTAAAAAAATTGTGTTTTTACAAATATTCTTTATTTTATAATGAAAAAGTTTTAGATTCATAATTGAACTTATAGATAAAAAACCTTTCTCAAAATCACTTAATAAAATTCATTACATCAAACAGAAATAATTCATTAAAAACATACCTCTTTTTCTGTATAAAGATACTGTTAAGGAAACAAAGTTTTAAATCAACAAATTGTATAGTTATGTATTTTAATTCATATCCCTCAAATCCGTTTTTGATTTTCCTTGTTGCCATTACTCTTGCATAAATTTTGTTATTCTTTTAAAAAAAAAAAAAATCGTCTGCTTCGATAAGTCAATTAGATTTTGCTTTTAAAGAATTCATTAAATTGAGATACATAGATAAAAATGAACAAACTGAAATTTATTTTTTCCCTTTCATTTTTTTTTTATAATACTTTAAAACCTTTCAAAGAATTTCATTAATCAATTTATTCTCCATTTTCAGGATTGAATATTCGATATTTAATTTTCCAAAGATCGTTCGGACAAGGAATTTATTTCTTCAAAAGCAATTCAAAAAATAAAAAAGATATTTTTACTTAGCAAACTAAATAAGATCGAATCAAATGTAATCAATTTATTTTCTGAGCTGCAGCTTTGAAGATAAAGTCAGATAAATTTATCATTTATTAGGGAAAAAATCACTATTTATTGACTAATATATTACTCGTCGAGTTTCCATACATTATCAAAAAATAACTTATAAACTAAAAATTTTTGTATGCAAATTCATTTTCTATTGCTAATATAGGAATTTAATTAATTATGTGTACTCCTTTGCCAAAATGCAATTTATTAATATTCGAAAAGGTAAAAATTGAAAGAGTTTCTTTGCATTTATAATCATTTTTAAAAAACGAACTATTATTTTATGGAAAAAAAAAAAAAACTGTCTTTTGGAAAGATATCTTTTATAAATTAATTATTTGTTTTAAATTTCAACATTTACGATACATATTTCAACCGATATTTTCTTTTATTTCGAATAAAATTTCGAAGTGCATTAAATTAATTAGTTTCATCAAATAACTTATAATGAATTTTTCGAAAACGCCAAAATAATATTTACATTTATAATGTAAAGTTTGAAATAAAATGTTAAATATCTCCGTTATTTCGTTAAAAAAAATAATACTTATATATATATGTTATAGAAATATTTAAAAGTAATTATTTTAAAATTTAATATAATGCATTTTATTATAACTTTCAGAAATATCTGTTACTTCTCTAAAGTATTTTTTTTTTCTATATAATTATTCGAAAATAATTATCATATTTTTTAGTTTAAAGACAAATTAATGAAGCCTCATTTATTATTTCGACATTTCTTTCAAAAGACATAATATTATTTCAAAATGTTCTGTTACATTTATCTAATTAAATTATAAAGCACTCTTGTTATAGTTATTTTTTCATTCATACGTTGTTGGTTTCAAATATAGAAAAATATATTTTAAGTTCTTTGCAGATTCAATGATACAGATGTAGCAAATTCAGCCTTACCAAAATTGCACCCCAGAGAGTGAAAGCCCTATTGCATTACTACATTTTGCCAGGACAATTTTGAACGAACTCAAACAATTAGTGCATAAGTGTCCTGGAGTACAAAGGAAGTACATTTCGTCCTGTTTATTTATTTCCCCCAATCGAGTACCAGATACGAGAGTTTCTGGCCGAACTGCTCTTGAAACTTTAATCAAACAAATATGTTAAGTTAAATGCTTTAGGGTAAATTTTTTCCTATAAACTAATTTCTTCTGGTGTTGAGTTTAATCCTCAGTGTTCTGTAGTGTAGGATGGACATTCCTTGAGTAGTCTACTCATGGATGGAAAGAAAGGGCAGTTTTGTTGTAATGGCGCACCCGTAAATAGAAGTCAGGCTTGACTCCGAGTTACTGATGGAGGAAAGAGGTGCCTTCTGGGAAGACTTTTAGTCGGAATTAACTCACATTTACGAATGGTATGAAAGAAAACCTGGAAACCTCCCACCAGGGGCTCCGACTAACTAAGAAACAGAACATTAAGAACTTCATTGAGTCTCTTCGTTGTTTGAAGCAATGCCTACAATAAAGACACCAGCGGATTGAACCTCAGCCGTAGTGCTCACCAGTGGCTCACTTTGCAACTGAGACACGATTCAGGCTCACACACACGTTGTTGCTTCTAAATGCAGGAAAATATATTGTATGTCCTTTGCCGATTCAACGGTACAGATGTAGCAATTTCAGCATTACTAAAGGTACATCCGGGAGTTCGAGCCCAATTACATATTCCCACGATAATTTTAAATGAACACTTATAAGTGCAATTTAACATAATAAGCCTCTTAACATAATTGTCCTCGTGTACAAAGGAAGTGCATTCCGTCTTGCTGTTTTATTTCACCCTATTCGAGTACGAGATACGAGAGCTTCTGGCTCAAGTGCCCTTCAAACTACGTTAAAGACTTTACTCTAAATTTTATTCCTAAAAACTAATTTCTTCTCGGTGTTGAGAAGATAAACAAGAGGTTTAGAGAAAATACCCCAATCTTCCATTTGATAGTATAAATTCGCCACTTGAACCTTTGGATGCCAATTTAAACATTTATTTTATGTCTATCTGATCTATATAAATAAACTGGATTGAATGATTTCATTAATTTGTTTTATTCTACAGTTGAAATTTTTTAACTTGAATGTGAAATTTTGTTATACAGAAGGCAATGCATGTTTGGGATTCATTATAAATATTGTGCCAGACTCTTGGCTCAGTGACAACGTTCTTTTGAGCATTAGGGCTGATGCTCAATCCACAGTCGGCTTTGTTGTAGGCACTGTTTCAAAAAACTGTTCACTGTTTTTCTCAAACAGTGTCCAGATGCATTTTTTATTAAAGTTCGTACAAAATTGTCTTGGCTAAATTTAGTTGTAATGGAACTGATCTCTCATTAGCCGGGATACACGCTTAGTAATGCTGAATTTGTTGTTTTTTGAATCTGTAAATGATTTAAAATATAATATCATGTATTTGAAACTAACAATGTGTGTATGCTCAGTAGAAACGTCGCTGGTGAGAATCGGCGATGAGGTTCAGTCGACTGCCGACATTGTTGTAGACACTGCTTCAAAAACGACGAGAGACTCGATGGCGTTTGCGACGTTCAGCATCTCGAATCGTGAGTCGGGCTATCTGGAGGAGTTTTACAGGTTTCTTCCATGCGACATTCAAATTCGGTATAGTTCCCCCTCAAATTTCTCCTGGAAGGTACTGCCATCCTTTTTCAGGGACACAGAGCCAAGTCAGACTTCTACCTACGGCTGCTCCATCACAACAGAAGTTGCCACTCCTTCCCTCCTTCCATGAGACCACATGGCTTTATGGGCTTGTTCTGTATGCTGATGTTGACAACAGAAATATTGTTTGCCTAAATGGTTAATGTCAACTTTCATATGTTACCAAGTAAGTTTTAAATGTTTTTTTTTTTCCTACATATTACAAACAATACAACCCAAAATCTATTTAACCCTTTCCTTACTCAAACAGAAACACTTAACCTGAAGTTAACAATAATAGTAGCAACAAATTAATACAGCTCAAATTTTTAAATAGTTAGGAAACAAGCACTAGAAATATTTATTTCATTTAATGCAATTTAAAAAAAAATAAAATACAACCATTTCATTCCAATCATACAGCAAACACATTTACTCGTAAACAATGTCAAAAGCGATTGAGGAGAAGCTTTTTTTCAAAAAGTGAATCATGAAATTATTTGCCAAATATTGACTGAAGATAATAGCAGCTGACAACACAGCGTCCTTCCATTAAAATAAAGCCCTTCCCCGTATGCTTTCAATGCAGAAACCTGAAATTAAATATCGAGGGAGCATTTCTCTTTTCTTTCCCTTCGTGGGTTTTTATTTTGACCGTAGGGTTCGTTTGATATCAGTGAATCCTGCTTTAAGTTTGAAGCCAGAACGAATATTTATCGAACCTGGTTGATGTGAGGAACTTAATTCAATTTTATTGATATACCGCAATTGTGCAATGTAAATGATATACAAGTGACTGTTTTTGAGATAAAAATTTGCGAAAAAAAGTGCTTTTACTTTATTTTTATGGTTCCGAGAACCCTGAGGAGGATTCGAGGATACTTTGAGGTCCCAAGCTACTGATGTTAATTAAGAAACCTGGCAAAGTGAAACTTTACCAAATATTGTTATGGCTGGGCAATGATTGGTACAATAAATCAAAAATGAGCCAGAAAGTCCTTTCGGTGAGATGAACGTGGAAGGAATATAATATGAACTATATATTTCAAAATGAAAATGAGTTTTTCAAGAAAAGGAAATTTTTGGGATTTTATAGTTGTTTCATTTTTTTTTAAGATTAATTTTATGCTTTTGGTCTTGAGGTTAAATTATAAATTGTATTGGTAACCAGTACTACGGTTCAACTGATTACCTTTTTTTTTTATATATTCTTTTTTTTTATACTCATACATAAAAAGTTTTTAACTGTTTTTTTTTTGTGTATGACTATGAATTACTTAAAAAACAATTTTTTTAATGGACTTATCTTTAAACAAATTGTATTTTTAAAAATTTTCTGATTTTATAATGAAAATTGTATAGAAATGATTAACCAGAAAATAACTGAAAAAGTAGTCAATAAATTAATTCAATTCAATCTTTAAATACTTAGAAAGGATGCACTAGAAATATTTCTCTCACTTAATGCACCTTTCAAAATGCTGAAGTACAATTATTTCTTTTTCAATCAATTTATTTCGATCTTTTATTATGATAATTGAACTAATAGATAAAAATCTTTTAAGAAATCACTTAATAAAATTTCCGTAACAAACATCAAAAATTTAATAAAAACATACATCTTTTTTTTTCTATAAAGATACAGTTAAGGAAACAAAATAATTTTCAATCAACAAATTCTACATTTATTTATTTATTTAATTTCATTTACCTCAAATCTCGATTTTAAGTTTTCTTTTTTGCCATTATTACCCTTGCATAAATTTTTTGTTATTATTTTTTTTTAAAGCTAAAAATCGTCTGCTTCGATAATTAGATATTCCTTTTAAAGAATTTATTAAATTGAAATGCATAGAAAAAAAATGAATAATTGAAATATTTTTCCATTTTTTTTAATATAATACTGTTGAGACTTTCAAAGAATATCATTAATCAATTAATTTTCCATTTTCAGGAATAAATTCGACATTTAATTTCCAAAGTTCGCTTGATCAAAGAACTTATTTTTGTAAAAGCAATTCGAAAATAAAAATTATAATTTTACTTAAATTCTAAATAAGATCAAATCAAATGTAATCAATTTATCTTTTGAGCTTCAGCTTTGATCATAAAATCAGATAAATTTATCATTCACAAAAAATTAATTCGAGATTTATTGCCTAGTAAATTACTCGTCGAGTTTCAATTCATTATCAAGAAATAACTTACAAAGTGCACATTTTTGTATGCAAATTCATTTTCTACTGAGAAATATAGGAATGTAATTAATGATGTGTACTCCTTCTCAAAATGCAATTAATATTAAATTTATTTACTGAAATAAAAAGTTTTCTTACATTCATAATCATTTTTAAACAATGAATTATCATCTTCATTATTTGATTTAAATTAATTTATCTTAAATCTACTTTTTTTTTTTTTTGTTGCCATTGGGAATTACATAAATTTTCTTATTTATGTTTTTAATACTACAAATCGTCTGCGTAAATAAATCAACTTAAGTTTCGCTGCCATATTTTGGGGACGTCAGAAAAATTGAAAATATGAAAAAATATTTTTCACGGAGATGAATTTTATAAAAAAAAATGTCTTTGTGGAAAGTTTATTTTCATAAATTAATTATTTGTTTTAATTTAGAATTCATATTTCATTTGATCTTTTCTTTTATTTCGAATATAATTTCGTATTGCTTAAAATTAATTAGTTACATTAAATAAATTAAGCTAAATTTTTCGAAAACTGCAAACGCAGTATTTACATATTTAATGTATATTTTATAATAAAATGTTAACTATTTCCATTATTTTGAAAAAAAAAAATACTTTATTATATGTAATAGAAGTATTTAAAAATGATTATTTTAAATTTTACAATATGAAACATTTTAATATGACTTTCACGATTGTCTGTTATTTAGCAAAAATACTTTATTTCTATATATTTATTCGAAAATAACTAGCATAATTTAAGTTAAAAGAAAATTAATTAAGTTTTTTTTTTGTTATTTCGACATTTCTCACAAAAGCCAAAATGTTTTAGAAATTTTCTATTACATTTATCTAATAAAATTATAAAGCACTTTCGGTATGGTTGCAGTTAGGTGTTTCTTTATAAATATGTTGTTGATTTCAAATTCAGTAAAATATATTTTAAGTCCTTTGCCGATTCAATGACATAAATAAAAAATAGCAAATTCAGCATTCAAAAAGCGAGAAATTAATTGCGGTCAAAAGATAAATTGAGTGCCAGATCCCAGATACATTACAACTACATTTGGCCAGGACAATTTTGTAGGAATACTAATAAGGATTGCATCTGGACATAAGTGTCTTTGAGTCCAGTTTCGGTCACATTTATGAAATTAAAAACATCCTTGCTATAGTTATTCTATTATATATACGGTGTTGTGTTTGATTCTCAGTGTCCTGCAGTGCGGGACGGACATCCCATGAGTCTTCTAATGGATGGAGTAAAAGGGGAGGGGCAGCTTTTTTTAGGGATGGAGCAACAATAGGTAGAAAACTGACATGGCTTCATGTCACTGAAGAGGAGAGAAATGCTTTTCAGGGAGGACTTTTAGAGGGAACTACCCCACATTTGTGCTTATCGTATAGAAGAAACCCAGGAAAACCCCACCTTGGTAACTAACGAGGCACATTGCTGAATATCACAAACGCCATCGAGTCTCCTCGTTTTTTGAAACAGTCTCTACAACAAAGCCTTCAAGAGACTAAACCTCAGCCCTAATGCTCACCAGTAGCGTACATTGCCCCTCATCCACGAGTCGGATAAACACACGTTCTTCTTTCAAAAACTGGAAAATATATTTTAAGTCCTTTGTCGATTCAATGAAACATATGTAGCAAATTCAGCATTACCAAGGGGGCATCTATTTTTTCTATTACACTTATCTAATAAAATTATGAAACACTTTTGGTATGGTTACAGTTAGGTGTTTCTTTATAAATATGTTGTTGATTTTAAATTCAGTAAAATATATTTCAAATCCTTTGGCGATTCAATGACATAAATATAACAAATTCAGCATTCAAAAGCGAGAAATTAATTGCTGTCAAAGGATAAATTGAGAACGAGAACCCAGATACATTACAACTACATTTGGCCAGGACAATTTTGAACAAATACTAATAAGGATTGCATCTAGACATAAGTGTCCTCGAGTAAAAGGAAGTATATTCCGCCTTTCAGATTTATTTCACCCATTCATACCAGATACGAGATTTTCTGCCTCAAGTGGGCTTGAAACTTTAATCAAATAAATTTGTTAAGTTCAATGCTTTGCAGTAAATTGTATTCCTCTAAACTAATTTCTTGGTGTTGAGCTTAATCCTCAATGTCCTGTGCGCGGGACGGACCATCCCATGAGTCTACTAATAGATGGAGGGGGAAATGACAATTTATCTTGTTATGGAGCAACCGTAAGCAGAACTCTGACTTGGCTCCGAGTCGCTGAAGAAGGAGGGCCGTGCTTTTCAGGAAGGCTTTTTAAGGGGGAATTACACCACATTTGTGTATCGTATGGGACACTCAGGTAGTCCAACTCATGAGGCAAGATACTGAACATCACTAGTCCGTCGAGGCTCCTCGTTTTTTGAAGCAGTGTGTACAACAAAGCCGCTAGCGGATTGAACCTCAGCACTAATGCGGCGCACGTTTGCAACTGAGCGACGAGTCGAACAAACACACGTTGTCGTTTTCAAATGCAGGAAAATATATTTTAAGTCATTTGCCGCTTCAATAACACAGCAAATTCAACATTACCAAGGCTGCCTCCCGAAGAACGAGAGCCAGGTACATTACAACTACATTTGGCCAGGGCAATTTTGAACGAATACTAATAAGATTGCATCAGGGCATAAGTGTCTTTGGGTCCAAATAAGTACATTCCGTCTTGTTGATTTACTTCACCCATTCGCATACCGGATGAGAGATTTCCTGGCTCAAATGGCCTTGAAATTTTAATGAAATAAATATGTCACGTTAAATGATTCGTCCTAAATTTTATTCCTATCAACTAATTTTTTTCTTGGTGTTGAGATGTTAAAGAGTTTCAGAGAAAATAACCCCGTCTGTCATTTGATAGTATAAATTCGCAAGTGGAATCATTCGATGTCATTTTAAACATCTATTTTGTGTCTATCTGATTACAAAATAATAAATAAACTGGATTGATTGATTTTGTAATTAGTTTTCTTTTTTTACTTTGAAATTTTTAACTTGAATGGGTCATTTTTGTTACACAGAAGGCAGTGCAATTTTGGGATCCATTATAAATTTTGTGCCCGACTCGTGGCTCAGTGGCAACGTGCGCCGCTGGTGAGCATTAGGGCTGAGAATGGCGGCATCTTTGTAGACACTGTTTCAGAAACGAGGAGAGATTCGATGGCGTTTGGGATGTTCAGTATATTGCGTTGTTAGTTGTTCTACCTGCTGGGAGTTTTCTCCCCATACGAGACGCAAATAAGGGACAGTTTCCCTAAAATTCCTCCCGAAGGCACTGCCCTCCTTCTTCAGTGACACAGAGTCAAGTCAGATTTCTAGCTATGGGTGCTCCATCATAACAGAAGCTGAAGGTCATGGAAGGAGAGAAGGGGGAACCTTTCTCCCTTCCATGAGACCACTCTGATTTCATGGACTTGTTCTATATATTGATGTAAACAACAACATAAATATTATTAGCCTAAATGGTTAATATCGCCCTTTGTATTTTGCCAAGAGAGTTTTAAAAAAATTTTCCTTCGTATTGCAAGAAGTGCTATTCAAAATCTATTTAATCATTTCATTACACAAGCAGGAAGAGTTAAGCAGAAATTAACAGTAAAACAAATTAATACAATTCAAAATTTTAAATATTTATAAAAGAAACTCTATAAATGTTTCTTTCATTTAATGAAATTTTAAAAATACTGAAATACAACCGGCTTCTTTCCAGTCATTCAGCAAACACATTTTTACTCGTCAACAACGTCGAATACGATTTAGGAAAAGGTTTTGCCAAAAGTGAATCATGTTATTATTTGCCAAATATTGACTGAAAATAACAGCAGCTGACAATGCAGCGTCCTTCCATTAAAATAAAAGCATTTCCCCGTCTGTTTCCACTGAAAAAACCTGCAATTAAATTTCGAAGAAGCATTTCTTTTTTTCTTTTTCCTTCATGGGTTTTATTTTGACCGTAGGGTTCGCTTCATATCAAGTGAATCCGGTTCGGGTTTGAGCCAGGAGTAATATTTATCGAACCTGGTTGATGTAAGGAACTTAATTCAATTTTATTGATATGCTGCAATAATGCAATATAAATGATAGCTTCTGACATGCAAGTACCTGATTTTGAGGTAGAAAATTGATTTTGTAAAAATAAGTATATTTCTGCCATACTTACAAAAGGACTTTTAGTAATAAAGTGGACTTTTATATGCTCTCATAAATAAATATTTTTAGATGCAGTTTTCGTGCATGGCAATGCATTACTTAAAAACTTTAAACAAATGCAATTGTCTCTAATCAAATTGTATTTTTAAAATGTTCTTATTCCATAATGAAAATGTTTAGTTTCATAATTGAACTAATAGATAAAAATACCTTCTTCGAAATCACTTAATAAAATTCCTTAAAGCACATAAAAACTCTATTAAAAACATCTCTTTTCTTATAAAGATACTATTAAGGAAACAAAATAATTTTAAATCAACAGATTCTACATTTATTTATTTAAATTCATTTCCCTCAAATCAGCTTTTGAATTTTTTTGTTGCCATTACCCTTGCATAAATTTTTGTTATTTTTTTTTAAAGTTAAAAATCGTCTACGTCGATAAGTCAATTAGATTTTGCTTTTAAAGAATTCATTAAATTGAGATGCATAGATAAAAATGAACAAACTGAAATATATTTTTTCCATTTGATTTTTTAATAATACTTTAAAACTTTTCTAATAATTTCATTAATCAATTTATTTCCATTTTCAGGATTGAATATTCGACATTTAATTTCCAAAGATCGCTTGGTAAAAGTACTTATTTATGCAAAAGCAATTCGAAAAATAAGAAAGATAGTTTTACTTAGCAAACTAAATAAGATAGAATCAAATGTAATCAATTTATTTTCTAGGTTGTACCTTTAAAGATAAATTCATCATTGACCTTCAAATAAATTTATCATTCACTAGAAAAAAAAATTAATTCCCCATTTTTGACTAATAAATTACTCCATTCATTATCAAGAAATAACTACACATTTTTGTGTGCAAATTCATTTTCAATTGAGAAATATAGGAATGTAATAAATTATGTGTATTCCTTCGCCAAAAATGCAATTTATTAATATTCGAAAAAAGTAAAATTAAAAGTTCCTTTACATTTATAATCATTTTTAAACAATAAATTATCATCTTCATTATTCGATTTAAATTAATTTATCAAAAATCTGCTTTTGACTTTTCTTTGTTGCCATTGAACATAACATAAATTTTCTTATTTATTTCTTTTAATACGAAAACTGCGTACGTCTGCATAAATGAATTAATTAGGTTTCACTGACATTTTTGGGTGACATGATACAAATTGAGAATATAAAAAATTATTTGTCATGGAGATGAATTTTATTTAAAAAAATGTCTTTATCGCAAGGTACCTTTCATAAATTAATTGTTTTAACTTTCAACATTTAAGATTCATATTTCAATTGATATTTTTTTTTATTTCGACTATAAATTTGTATTGCATTAAATTAATTAATTTCCTTAAATAACTTAAAAAATGAATTTTTCGAAAAAACGGCAAACGCAACATTTACATATATAATAAAATTTACAATATTTTAGTTATTTCGTTATAAAAATAATACTTTGATATATGTAATAGAAATATTTAAAAATGTCTTTCTATTTTAAACTTCAATGTGATGCACGGTTGTTTATTGCTTATAAAGAATTTTGTTCTAAGTAAGACATCAAAAATAACTAGCACACTTTAATTTAAAACACAAATTAATTAAACATCATTTGTTCTTCCGACATTTCTTACAGAAGACAAAATGATGGAGAAATTTTCTGTCACATTTATCTAATTAAATTATAAAAAGTACTTTTGTTATAGTTGTTTCTTTATATATACGTTGTTGGTTTCAAATTTAGAAAAATATATTTTATGTCCTTTTCAGATTCAACGATGCAGTTATAGCAAATGCAGCATTTCAACCTAGCGTACTGCGCAGCCTAGCGTTCATGAGCCTAGTTATATTGCAACTACATTTTGTAAGTACAATTTTGATTCAATACTAAAAAGTAATATAAAAAAAAATTTAAAGTCAATTCCTACTTTTTTTCACTCTATTGCAAAAAAAAAAATCCTTTATAAATAATTTTCATTCATTTTTTTTATCGGCCGCCATCTATGGGTAGATACATGCAACTTAAATCTAAAAAAACTAAAATTAATTAATTAAATTTAATTACTGAATGAATATTTGAAAAAAACATCCAGTGTCATCTCCTACAAGTTCAAAAAAAAATGTATTTGAACTTGAGTGGTGGAATAAAAAGTATTTTTATGAACTATTGAAAATTCGAACAAGATATATATAGGGAAGAGTGTGAGCTAATAGAAGGAATTGAATAAGGAGTGCATTTGGACATAAGTGTTTTCGAGTCGAAAGAAATACATTCCGACCTGATGATTTATTTTACTCTTTTGAGTACCAGATATGACATTTTCTGGTTCCGCTGCCTTTGAAACGTTAATCAAATAAATATGTTGAGTTAAAAGCATTGTCGTAAATTTTATTTCTAAAAAGTAATTTCTTCTTAATGTTGAGTTTAATCCTCAGTGTTCTGCAGTGCTGGATGGACATTCCATGTGTAGTCTACTCATGGATGGAAGGAAAGGGGCCGCTTTCCTTGTGATGGAGCCCCGTAGGTAGAAGTCTGGCTGGCTGATCCTAAGGAGGAGGAGGTGCCTTCTGGGAAGACGTTTAGAGGGAATTAACCCACATTTGCTTATGGCATGGAAGAAAAACTCGAAAACCTCCCAACAGGGAATCCGACTAATTGAGAAACAGAACATTACGAACTCCATTGAGTCTATTCGTTTCTTGAAGCAGTGTCTACAATAAAGCCACCAGCGGACTGAACCTCAGTCCTAATGCTCACCAGAAGCGCACATTGCAACTGAGCCACGATTCAGGCACACACACGTTGTGTTGTTGTTGTTGTTTCTTATCCCACTTGGCTGGCCAAGCCCACGAGCTCATACGTACTCATGATTAAAGGGGAAGGAAGCAGCTTCTTTTATGATGGAGCAAACGTTAGTAGAAGTCTGACTTTGGCTCCGTGACGCTCTTACAGTCATAGGAGACCGGGACCTACGACTTAAAGTGGATTCGAACCACTACAAACATCCATGGCACCGCCGGGATTCGAACCCGATACCTGTGGCACCGAGCGCCAGAGCGCTGACACTCGGCCATTCAGGTCCCAAATTTGTGAATGCCCACGGCACGAGGTGTTCCCAGGTGGTCACCCACCCAAGTACTGACCGCGCCCAATGATGCTTGACTTCGGTGATCTAAAGAGAACCGGTATATTCAGCATGGTATGGCCGTTGGCTCCCACACACACACGTTGTTGTTTTCAAATGCAGGAAAATATATTTTATGTCCTTTGCCGATTCAACGGCACAGATGTAGCAATTTCAGCATTACTAAAGGTGCATCCCGGAGATCGAGAGCCGAGTTACATTTGGCTATGATAATTTTTAACGAACTCTAATAAGTGCATCTTAACATAAGAGCCCTCGAGTCCAAAAGAAAGTATATTCCGCCCTGCAGATTTATTTCACCCATTCGCATAC